>VZTD01000299.1:2026239-2111181 GCA_013397725.1 Rhagologus leucostigma
ATAGCTCATCCTTAAAATAATACCCCATTAGCTAAGATTGAACCCTCGAAAATGGTTGTGGAAAAAGCTGTAAGTCGAGGGAAGGGACTCACACATGCCAACAGAAAACCACCTCGGGCGGCTGTTGTGCTGTGACTGTGGAAGAGCCCCATAGCATGGGCAAAAGAGACTCCTCTCCCTAAGAGAACTGATGAAAGACTATTACAGAGGTGGTAAGCTGACTGAAATAATCCTAAATTTGTGTCTTTATGTTGTAAGTGGGAGGAGGGGGAAGGATGAGGGGAAGAGAAGTGTTCTGAAGGTTTATTCTGACCCTTAATATTCTTTTTTCTTTTAATTCTGTTAATAAACTTCTTTATATTCTTTAAGTTTAGAACCTGCTTTGTATTCCTCCTGATTCTTATCTTACAGAAGGTAAGAAAAGCGAACAAATCCACTACATTAAATTGGTGTTTCTGCCCGGTTGCGAACTAAACCCACTACACCCGTCTTGCACATTGGCCACCTGACTGTAGGATGTGCATTTACTGCTTGGATTGTACAAGGACTCCAGAGAGAGCATTCACAGAGATGGAGAATGGCAAATGGTCCTTGCCATGACGGATGTCCTTGTGAACAGGAAGTGGTCCTGGAACAGAGCACAGGCCTCAAGGTACACTCTCAAATTCAGTGGCACCAGCTCATCACCAGCCCTGGTATCCACATAAAGATAAAGTCCTCTTCTCAAGCTTCAAATGTAACAGCTCACATTTGTTATTGAAATGGTTCTTCTCGGAGCTGCTAGGTACCTCCTACAGCAGGAACCTCGGAGAAGGTCATTTATTACTGATGTATTTTTAATAGAGCAACTGTCTCTGAGGAAATCATTGATCATTGTAGCTAATGACCAGAATATCATACAGTGTAATTAATAATTGTATCAGCACCTGCTAGTCATTTGAAAAAGAGAATTTCTGACCTTTATAAGATTTCTAATCCTGTTATAATGTCTATGATAAAGGCTGGACAAAGAAAACCCAAGTTTTAGGGCTCAGAAAACTTTTAATGAGAATCCACTTGGATACAAAGTAAAAAATGGTTGCAGAACCATTATAGGTAACCCATCATTATTTCTGGGTGCAATCACAGTTAGTGAAACTGAAAGATCCTACCCTCTGCACAAAATGAATATGTATTTGCAAGGGCAGAGAATTATACCTGTGGCCTTTATTTGCAATATGTTCTTGTTCTGTTGCCTGTCTTATTTTGAGCCTTTAAATAATCTTTAAGTATGCTTCTGAGCAGACAAAAAAAAAGTACATGTCATGCTGACGTTGAGTCAAGAAAGAAAACAAAACCGGGAGAAGAGGAGGATGCAAAACAACGCACAAAAACCTGAGACCTCTTGGTCTCAACATGAAAGGATCTGAGTGGAACAAACATGGCTCCAAGACAATCTCACGCATTTATTAATCAGGTAGCTAGTTGGTGGGAAGGGCTAATTGGCTGATACTTCCTTTGAGCCTAGCAGTGAGGATTTGGAGAATGTAAAATTGAAATGTTTCAGATACATTGAGAGAAAGGAGGCAACAGGTCAAGGGCAGTGTAGCAGAGCAGAAGAAACTGGAGATATAACCTCTGAGGAATACAGAAGTTTAAAGCTCAGGAAAACAAAAAGACAGCACACTGATGCACTGGAAAGCAATGAAATGTTACTTCGTACAAGCAACAGAAATAATGTAAATCTGAGAGAATTTCAAGCATGTTAAATAATCAAGAGAGAACAAACAAACCCCACCTAACATGGACTGCTCACAGGGGTAGGTAATCATCTCTGCATATGGGACAATGTTAGAACACAACGGATTCATTCATAGGTGTCTATTCTAAATTATGATAGTCCTTATATGGCCTTGTTTGATTATCCATCATACTTCCCAGATAAGTTTTCTTTCATATTAGTATGGTATCTTGAATTCCAGCAGTGCATTTTAAGAGTCAGATGTAAAGACTACACCAGGAGAGACCAGCAGGGTCTGTCTGGGGACATGACTTTACTTCCACACTGCCTCTGCTGAGACTGTGTCCGTAGGTAGGCAGCAGCTCTACACTGGCAGGTTAAACAACGCTTTTCACAGAGTGCTTTTTCCAGGTACTCAAAAGTAAAAAGTAACATCATATCGTACAGAGCCTGATAGCAAATGTTTCAATGAAAGAATAACCTCTGAGCCTGAGGATGGATGAACCTCTTCATTTTTTCTCCTTGAAAGGCAACATTTATCCAGCTGCCATAAGCAGCGGCCCCCATCTGTCTCTGAGGCCTCTCTTACCCCACCAGAACTAAAACCATGCCTTGGTTCCACAGTGAAAGGAGACCCAAAGCTAGGGCAAGGCCAGGTGGAAAACATAGGAAAAGTAGTTACTGGTTCCACCTACCATGGCAACTGTCCTTTCCAGCCCCCATGGAGCCACCAAACCATGCTCTGGCAGGAGAATCATTCTTCGGCATGTTTTGCCTCAGGATGCAGGCACATACCTTGCAGGCTGCCATGCAAAGCAGCTGTCTAGGGAAAGAGACAGCTTTCCTACAAGGTAGACTTAAAGAGCACTTAATTATAGGTTCCTTTCACATCACTGCCCCTCACACTCTTGAAAATAACAACAAAAAGAAATGGTGAGAATCTGCACATTCTGTGAGAACCTTCTACTTTCCTAAAAGTTTTCACTGTCCTGCTTCATCACCCCAAAATGCCCATTTGTACATATGAAGACCAGAGGATTCCTATTCCTGTGAGCATAAGTCCTGAAAGGTCTAGCAGGAAAAGTGAGAAAGAGAAGATGTGGGTCAATAAGAAAAATCTTGAAGAAACCACAGTGGTCTGTGGATAAAATGGTAAATCACAAATAGAAAAGCAGTAATCAAACTAAAGGGGGTCCTACAAACACAGCCTCGTCCAACAGTGCAGAAAATCTGGCCAGGGAAATAATTTCAGTTATGAAATACTTTTTATAAAGAGAGAGAAAGAAAAAAGAAATTGAATGAGTCCCCTGCCCTGACAGGTCTTGGCTTTGAATCATAGATTTGAAATGTATTTTCTGCTCCCCTGCTGTCTAGTTTTCTAGACACTAAATCTCCCTTTGTATCGGTCACTGTCGCATCAAAGTGTCAACTGTTAGTGTCTCCCACTTTGCCTGATCTTTAATTTGCCTCCCCAGCTGCAACATCATACCTGTCCTTGGGGCTTGGTTTCTTCAGCACAAAAGCAAAATGTAAAGGACTCTGCTGCAGTAAGCTTAGGTCTCTCAGAAGAGCAGGATTTTGACCTTTTTCCCTACCCTACCTGCTCTTAGACACTTGCATCAAGATGAGATTTCCACTGCCCACTGTAGAAACCACTGCAGTCCAGGGTTTTGACACTGCACACAATTCTGTAGCTGTACAACTTGGACACTTCTGAGGAGTGGAGAAAATAAAGTAAAACTAAAACCAACTTAAGACATTGCAACCACTGTTCTCTCTCATAGTATCATCTCCTTGTCTGGAAGGAGCAAGGAGTTGTTCAGAGAAGACATAAAGCAGGAAACCTTGGGGAAACATTTACAAGATGACTCTGTCTCTGACAACCCAAGGATATTCTGACTGGAGCAGATGGTGCTGTGCTTGCCTTTGGTGCCTTTAAGCCAATCCTCCGAGGGGAAACACCTTTTCAAATTATTTCCATTATATGATCTGGACAAATAATTTTTCCCATTTTCCAGCCAAGACACCATGATAGGCCAATGAAGAACAGAAACTAACTTCTTAGGAGCTTTTTTAGTCACATACTGGAGGAAAGATAAGCCAGGCCTGTGAATAAGAGGAATCTAAGTGAGCACAACAGTGACATCCAGAGGGCAGACACCAGCAAGCAAAATTTTACCAAATATAAATAAGAAAATAAACACCAACACCACTGGAGCTGGGTTTCAAGCCCATGTGATGGTAGGCTTCTCACATCCCACAGATGCTGCTTTATCTACGTACCTGACCACCCAGGGAAAGCAAGGGATAGGGAACACTTCTTAGACATAAACGACCGACATTACCCTCCTCTTGTAGGGCAAAGGAAGATGCATCTTCCTACAACAAATGGAACAGGAGTGCACATGAGCTGCAGGATCACACAAACTGGATCCATTCTGGAGTAGTCCCAGCCTTCTGAGGTGACTCAAGCAGTGTTACTGATCCACGCAGACTTGTCACCACTGCTCCGGGTGAACATCCCCTGCTCTTTTCTCTGCAGCACTGAGCATGCTGTGAGCTGTCTTTTTTGCAGCTCTGGCTGACCAAAATGGATTTTTGGTTTCTCCCCACTGCATGAGTGCTCTCTCTGTCTCTCAGTCTCTTAAGCCAGCCCACATCTCACCTACTCCACTTTCTGGCTCTCTTCCAAATCTGTGATTCTACATGCTTTAAAAAAGTACGACACAAATATGTACAGAAGCAGGTTGTTATTTTCTGCAGTTTTCACCAGGGAGATTTAATGTCTAGAAAATGAGACAGTAGGGGAGCAGAAGATACGCTTCACAGTAAAACTGTTTGCTCTAAGGAAGCCTCAAGGCCACAGGATCCCTATCGTCATGTACGTGACACATGATGTTCCTGCTCCTTCAGAAGCAGGGATTTCAGACTCCTCATACATTAAGACGAAGAATACTGTAGGTGGGGTGGTTGTGCAGTATATGCTTGACCCATTCAGATCAAACCGGGATGGTATCAGACCAGGATAGATTTACTGTACATGGCAGCAGGTGAAAAGGTGTATGTTCTGCCCTCCTGCAGGGCAGGCTTGAGCAAGCTGGGCTTCATTTGTCTGCAGGCTTAGCAAGGCTTCTCTTTCCTCAGGCAGGAATAGAAATCCCAGAGGGGGAGACCATTATCCTATTTACTGAGTCACAGTGATTCACTTAGCATTCAGCTTCCATCAGATACAGCAGCTCCTAGAGGTTAAACTAAATCTGTTTCCATCCTGCTGTTACTTCAGTTTCTTGCTGGCTTATCCAACTCCCCAGAAACTCTCTTCAGAACAGAACTCTTTCTGAGGGAAGAAAGTAGAAAGCAAGTCTGGGTGTTTATTTATTTATTGAAGATACATTCGGAGAAGCTTATTTTAAGTGTAAGTACAAGGAGCCTAGGCAGAGGACAAAGCACACAGTATTGTTAAAATCTTCAAAAATTCCTCGTGTTGTTTAGAAAACAGCTTTTCTATCATTGAATGAAATGTTCTAACCCACTGTGAAAACGACTTCAATGAAAGACATCTTGAAAAATACTCTTTTTTGAAAATTCAGCCAAACAGTGGCATAGCCAGTTACAAACAGGGTCTTCCTGCCAGAGGACCAAGCAGACAGCTGCATCCAAGAGTTAGCAAAGGGCAAAGGCACAGCTACAATGTGAGTGCCAGGGGCAGCAGAGATGCACAGCAGCTGCAACCCTGATCAACTCTGTGGCAGTAACTTGACAGTGGGAGAAGAGGGTGTGAAGATTGACACCAAAGTGACAGAGACAAGTTCTCCTTAAGACTGACCTGGAACAAGAAATCATACAAAAGAGAGGCTTCTTTTCTCCTCAAAGCCCAGTGCTACAGAAAAACCGATGCTGTGCCCAGGATCAGATGGAGCCTGCAGCAGAACCATCACTCTTTCCCCCCACCCTGGAGATTGCCTTGTGCTACATAAATTCTCAGTGGACATCAGGCTGCTGCTGTGCACTTCAGATGGACACAGGCATATTCAGAGCATATTACTTGCAAATGTTTAGGAGGATCTCTGCTTTCAGCTACATACCAAACCTCACCCCTTTTGAAGGCAATGAAAATTCCCACAGATTTCAATGGGACTTTGATTTCAATCTGTAAATCCATCTCTTCCCCCATTCAAATTGGAAAGTGTGGTTTTCTGCTTGAAGACATGATAAATTATAATTTCTACTGAGCAAGAAAGACATAGCAGTTTAAAAGAAATAACATTATTTACAGCTGAACTGTGTTCCAGTCATGCTCCTTGAAAGAGTGCTACTGTCCCACTTTGATATACTCTTTCAGGTTCTCCTTGCATCTCCAAGGAAAGACATTTCCCAGGAGCCTTTTAAAAAGTATCAAACATTACAAGCCACAGGAACATGCTTTCTGAAAACTCTTCCACAGTGAGTAGCATTAATTCCAGAAGGACCAAGTTAGCACTGATAACATATTTCCAAAATACATTTTTGACAGCTCCAGTGGCTTGATGTATTTTTCATGGCAAAACAGCTTTAAAAAGTGACTTTAACCTCTGCTCATACAGCTTGTACTTCATTGCTTCCCAAAGGCTACAGATCCTTCAGGCTCCCAGGCTTCAGAACTGGGATTTAAGGTACTTCAATCCTCACAAGGGAATGTCAGATTTGTGAATGATTCAGGAGCAAAAAGCTATGCCAAAGTTTCTTACTTTGGCAGAGTTGGGACCAAGAAAGTCGCAAGATCAGCAACACCTTCAGCTCCCAGGTCTGTGGCAGTACTTTCAGGCACCGTGTCCAGCTCCACCCTGGTGAAGCACAGATGATGCGAAATCTCTTGTGAGGACTTGCAAGCACTCCTGTGTACTTGATGAGAAACTGAAGACGCACACCTTACATCTAAATGAACCTGGTAGTTTCTTGGGCTGCTATATTTGTCCATTCCAAAGGGCCATTTTCCACAAATGTTCAAGGAAGAAGCACCTGGCACAAATTAATATTTTTTTTTACTTAGGATGAATCAGAACGAGTTCTTTTCTTCAGCCAGCTTTAGTCCTGAATGTTCATTTTTCCAGTTTTATGACTATGTTTTTTTTATACTAATTCAGAAAAGAAAATCTAGGGAGTGTAAAATCACTTCTTTTTGCTAGAGTAGGAAAAATTTGGGCATCTCTTCTTATGGTGAAGTTTTCTATAAAGAGCCGCTGCCATGGCTAGCAGGTGGAAGAAGGAAGAAGTGGAATTATGTCCAGAAAAGGCTGAATTTATTATATGCTCTTTGCTTCATTCTTTACAAGGAAGGGGAATACTAGCTGGACACCTATGCACTGTTTAACATCTCTTTTCTCCATCTGGTTTGTTTTCCCTCCTCTGATAATCCAAGGTGCTGGATGGTGTTCGTCCAGGAGCAAAGACAGCTTACACACTGAACAGTCTTGAAGAATTTTGGAGGATGGGAAAGGTCCCACAGAAATGGCTATGATGCTTGCTCTTCCCACCAAGATATAGTAAATAAATGGAAAAATAGAAGCTCCTATAAAATTACGCATTAGTCACCTTAATTGTGACAGGAGAAAGGCCAAGTTCAGATCTATTGAAACTCCTATATGCTACTGACTTGAGTGATGGACTAGCAAATCACCTTCCAAAGGGTCCAACCCAAAACTTAATCCTGCTTTTGTGCAGGATTAAAATTCAGAGTGTTCCTCCCATTTATCAAGCTCAGTCTCAAGGCAACAAGCTGGAACTGATTTTGAGAAGTGCAGAACAGCACACCAGAGTGGGAGAGAAAGGGGATGAACTGTGCTCAGATGGAAGGGGAGGGCTCCTCTGGTCTGCAGTGCTAGATTTGCTTTAGGTACATGGGAGGAAAAAGTAATTTACAAAATAAGGGAGGTAATTATTCCTCTGCTCAGCACTGGAGGGTCACTATCAATAACATGTCCACTCTTGGAGAAATTGCACTTAAAAAAATCAGGGAAAAAGTCACAGTCCAAATTGCAACAACATAAATGATCAAAGGTTCAGAAATATGATTTGCAAGGAAAAGATGAAAGAGCTGAATTTGTTTAATGTCCAGAGGAAAAGAAGAGGGGAACAGAACAACAGTCTCCAAACATAAAAACAGCTTTTATCAAGAGAGACAGCAATCAACAGATTATACTCCATGTCCACACGGGAAAGAAAGGAATTTAGTTGAATTTCTCCTTATGAAACACCACTATTTCTGTAAAACTGAGGGACATCTGTCAGGGATTATACAGGTAAAGCTAATGGCATGTCAAAGCAGGGCAGCAGGCCTCTTGACATCTCTTTTGGAGATTGATTTCTTTTGATTACATTATTTTATCTCTCCTCAGTCATTTCTTTTAAGTGCCCACATTATAACTGCTAATAACAAAAGCAGAGCTCCCTTCCCTTTGAAGCCACTTTTCTCCACTGCATTATTGTGCATAATGACCATATCATTAAGTGTCAGCAGGACTGAAGGTTTTCTGTACTTTAGTTTCCAAGCACTGAAGCAAGAGACTCAGAGAGGATAAATGCAGCATAACTGTTGCTTCTGCTAATGAGGGAGAAGAAAAAGGTCAGCATCAATACAGAAGGAAAATGCTCCACACGAAGTGTGAGGATAAAAGCAAATGGTAAAGGCAGAAATGTAGAAAACCAAAGTTCCTTAGCAACCCAGAGTGACAACCACTGCAGAGACATACAGTAGCTCACCAAGAGATACTTGTTTCACTGAAATCCATGGTGCTGTCTATCCATGCTTAACAGTTAATTATTTTAGCTTCTTCACATTAAATACACGTTCACATTTACTTGATTCCTCCATGAATTGAGGTATTTATGGACCTGTGTCAGAACTATTTAACCTAATGAATTTATGGTGAATATAATACAGAACAATCCTTCACCAATTCCTGCAGCTCAGAGAATCTTGCACAATTTTTGCACTTCCTCCACCCGCTCTCAGCAATGGACATCCTCTAAACATGAAATTATTTCCTCGCCTCTGAAAATTTGTGAGTTTTTGCTCTTGAATAGAGGAAACCTCATGTGCTTGGGAACAAAGTAGGAAAACACCAAACCTAGGCTGTTCTGAACTGTGAAAGAACAGGCTTAGTGATGCCCTGCTATTGAAGCAAAAGGATGTTGTTGAGTCGAGAGTGGTTTGGACAAGGTTTGGAAAAGTTTTTGAAGGGATTCTGTTAAGGAGTTCTAAAGAGAGAAAGAGGGATTGGAAAGAGGAAGGGAGCTACTAGGAAGATGGTGAGCCAAATGAGAGCTGAGCTGATCAGCAGGACTGAGTCCCACTCTGCCATGTATTCCAGTACCAAGCTGTGAAGGATTACTGATGGGTAGCAGACTGTCTCAGTTTATCTTCCTACAAACATCCTGTTTTCCTTGATAAACGGAGTGAGGAGGTCAGGGTGGGAAAGAGAGCTGTCTTTGCCCTCACCAACCTCACCAGGCACCTCACATTAAGAATAAATTACAGTGTATTTACTATGAAGCCTGCAAAAACAGGAGTCCAATTTCATGCTGTCAACTATGCCATAGAGAAATGGGCATTGACCTTTAGTCCCATCCTACTGCCATCCCAAATCTGACCCAGATGATACAAAACAAGAGACACAGTCATTTTTGCCCTGACGGCTGGGGTACAGAGGCATCTGTCAGTGGTCAGAAATCTTGGGACGCTTCTCTTTGAAGTGCTCCCAGTACAGCTCTGCATTGGCTGCTGACACTGATCCACTACCAGGAGCCCTTCAGCACCCTTGACTGTGGAGGCTTCTCTGAGCACTGACAAGAGCAGTATAATTTCTCAGCTGAGGACTCTCCTGAGTGATTACAATGCAGAACAGTGGCTTGAAGTGCGTAGTGTAAATGTGGCAGGTTACCAAATACCAGGACTGTGGAATTAAAAGTTGTTTTTTTCAGCTTGATGATGAAATATGAAATGCAGCATTTTGGTCCAAACAATCACATTGTATGTCTGTGTCATGTGCCTCTTCTGCAAGGTGGGTAAGGGTAGATGAGATTTGGGAAACCTAACAAGAGCTGCTCTGAAACCTTAGATGTCAAATGTCCCATCTTACACTTGTCAAAGTCAGCAACGGACTGTTTCAAATGTTGGCTCCTACCACTACAACTTCATTTTTTCTTTATCTCTTGCAATTTTTTTGTCACAGAAGATTCGGAAACATCTTGTATGGGATGTATGTGTGTGTGTGTGAACTTTTTACAAAGGGAAACTGTAAAAGAGGGTTATTGTTCATTTTCTCACATTAAAGAAGAAAAGTCCTACCGTAAAATTTTATTAAGTAAGAAGAAGTGTTTGAGCACATCTGGTACTCCATCATCCTGACTCAAAACATTACTTGATAGAGAAGAACTAATTTTCACCAAAGCCAACCAGAAGGTAAAAAATCTCAACAAAATACTGACCAGCTCTTCCCCACCACACCACGCTTTCCCATGCAGGAAAACACGCGTGCAAGTTCCTGGCTCCTGCCCCTTGCAAGTGATGTGAGATCGTTCGGGTTTGGCCATGCCCCCTTCCCGGCTGCTGTAAAAGATTAACCCTGTCCTGGCTGAAACTAGGGCACAAGCAAACAAGCTGACCTTCAAGAGAAGCTGGTACAGTGGCCTTTGCTAAGGAATTGCAGAGCATCACAGAGTGTTAACCAATAACCTATCTTCAATCCCAGATCAGATAAAGAGCATTCAAAGACACAATTTCTGAGTATTCTAGGCACTTAGGATAGCAAAAACAAACAAAACAACCCCCCTTTGTCTTGTCAAAAAAATGAAATTATTTTGTTTGACGATCTATTTAACTCATTACAATTCCATATTTCAGCCTATGTGCTAGGTGAGTCACCACCATGTCTTGCCTATAATAAGCAAAAAGAGGCTGTTTACAAGAGCACCAACTATCTCCTTGTATGAGCCAGGAGCAAGGAGTTTTTTCCTTTCAAAAGCAGTAATATAATTCTTACACTACAGAAAAAGTTTCCACTGGGAAAAAGTTTTTGAACTTCAGCAAATGAAAAGTTACTCATATAGCATATACCTTGATATACCTTGTCTATGTACCTAAAACCTTGTTGTACCAGGACAAAAGGAGTTTTCAAAATCACCATTAAGGTGATGTATCGGTATGGCTCAGGTGGAAGGGACTGACTACATACCAAGAAAGGGAGAAGGACAAGTCTGGGAAAAGGTCCTTCTGTCATGTTATTTAATAACTTGTGGGTCCATTAGCAAAAGCCAAGGAACTCCTCCTGATGTGGAACTTCCTGCTCAGCCTGCCTGCTTGCTGTGAAAATGCCTTGTTAGAGTTTCACACATCACTCGTAGAACCAAGGAAATACTTTCCAAAGGAGCTAACAAACATACAAAATTTGTAAAGATCTTACCCTAATACATGAATCTGCAAGTGTCAGGGACAATCCCTGCATTTTACCCATTTGTTGTTGTGTGCTGTTGTCCAGTTACGAGATGACACTCTCTGCTACCTGATACCCAGCCCCGTATGTCTGGGGTTCTGCTGCTGGTCTTTCTTCCCCTCCACCAGCTATAGCAAATACCATGGGACACAAATCTCTGGTACACAAGGGACTTCTGTTCTTTTTCAGAGAAGGAAATTAATGAATCTGATTAAAACACCTCTTGGAGAGCTTTAAGTCTTTCCATTGTATTTTTAACTGATATTCAAAGAGTCACAAGTCTCTAACGCCTCATAAACAAAATAATTGCAGCCATCTAAAACCAAAACTAACCTTTTCACAATGCCAAGGCACCAGCAGAAATTTAACTCCTCCTTTTAAAGTTCATAGTCAAAGCTCAGTTTTTTCACAAATCCAGGCTGCTTTCCCACAGGATGCCAGGAGACAATCTAATTTTTTAGTACTATTGACATCCCAGCAGCATGTAACAGCATTTACATGGTAGTTACATAGGTACGCAGCTACCAGAGAGAATGTTTTTTATAAAGACACAAAAATAAATTTATGTATTTTTTCGTTAATACAAAAAGATGATGTGCCCACATTTCTGGCATTCACATATGCGTGCAGTTCGTACGACCCAGGGAGCTTAGCTGATAAGGTGGTTTAAAAGTGCAAGCCCAGCAACTTATCTCTGCTGTGGAAGTGCATTTGGCCATAGCCATTTGAATTCAGTAACTGGCAAAATTTGCAATTACAAGCACTGACACACAAAAAGTAATCTCTATCATCTTCTGCACTTTAAGGCAATTAAAAAAACTGGTGGCTTCAGTTACTGAGTCATAATCTTTAAAACTCGACAGCAGCTTTAACCCCAGAACCAAAGTAAAGTACTAGTCAGATAGGCCATATCAACTGCAGCTTTGAGAAAAATCAGCACCCCTGGGATCTGAAAGCACAAGGGCCTTTTCTGATGAAAGCTCACATGACATTTGCCACAAGAACCCAATGTCTGCAGGTCTTTGGAGGCCTGTAATCAAAACCAGCCCTCAGTGGGTGCCCCATGAAGTGCAGCAGTGTTGCCTCCGCACTATAGGCATTCAGAAGTACTCTTGTCTGGCTCCAAGGGGTGTGAATGTGACTCACTACAGTGAGATAACTTTTTTTAAACACATCTTCCATCCATCACTTAATATTGTTTGACTAAGTCTCCTGTCCCGCCGTGTCTCTAGCAGCTTCTAGGAAATATATTTGGATTGGCAGACAGGGATTCACTACTCACTGTCAGAATTATCCCCAAATATTTGAATTCAGTTACATCAAAGGCTGCAAGTTTTCAGCTACCACTTTCCAAGACCAAAATTACATTACCGAACTGTATGGTATAGCTTAAGAAAGTGGTGTCTGTCTGATTTTGATAGCACTGGATCCTTATCAAAGCCATCTTTTCGAGCCAGCTTGATGTACTGCTGCTGACCATGTTTAATTGTATGAGCTGGCTGCTCTGCACTGCAGCACAAACATTCAGTGAGACGGGGCATTTTGGATGCCACGGCTCCTTGCTCATTTCACAGTGTAAGCGAGGATCAGCACGGGTTCAGCCCAAGTGTTGGAGGATAGGTTAGGAGCCCAAAGACCCAGTCTGTATTCTGCAAGCAACTCTTGCTCACAGACACAGGAAGGAAGGGAATACAGGCTGTCCTTGAGGAAGATCTCTACAATCCCTGAAAAGAGCTAGGAAGAAAAATGTCATGTGAAATATCACCATCCCTGTCTGACATTTCAGGTGAGTCTTACAGGCAAACAGGAAATAATACTGCCACCCAAAACATAATTTTTAAATCAAAGGTGCCAGTTATTGCAGCATTATCTGGGACCCACCTGTAGCTCTCAAAAGACTGTTTGCACCAGCTCCTTGACATTATCAATTTGTGTTATTTGCTGCCTCCCAAAATGCCAGCTGCCTAACCTTTCCAGGTTGCTCTTACACACAGTCTGATTTTCCAAAGCTCATTAAATATAGAGAAGACCCATGGTCTCGTGTAAATCTTGAGATCAAGCCAAGCTACGAAGGGTTCAAATGTCTTGGTGTTCCATCTCAGACTTTGGGCATTTCTGGATGCAGAGGTCTGCCCTCTTTGTCGAGCTGTGAGAAAAGGAGGGGTTTTTTTCTTTTTGATGGTATAGACAGTGCTACTTACAGCTAGCTGATTTTCTTTACAAACATACTGCAATCATAAATACCCCCTGGGCTACACAGGGAAACAATCCTCAGCAAAAGTCAGTTCAAGGCTCATGATTTGGGTTTCCCAATTTTTTCTAAGCTGTGCCTACTGTTGAGAATAATCCCCAGTACAGAACATCTGGCACAGTGAGTACCCTATGACTGTCTAGGAAATTGCAAGACGACTGCTACATCATCAGACAGGTTGGTATTAACAGTAGATGCTAAATACTATATTCCAGATACTACACGTTATTAACTTTCTGAATGAAAACCACCACCATTAAAGTGAATCCTTCCAGTCCAATATCCTGTTTGGTTTGGTTTTTTTTTAAAGGACAAGTAAGTAAACCAGGGTTTGGTGTTGTACCTTTAGAACTGACTAAAAATAAAGAAAATCCCAACCAAAACTCCCCTTCCAACCAGTGCGTTTAATTACAAAAAAAGTTCTCTGTACTGTAATTGAGGATTATTCCATTGCTAGGTTGTCACACAAAGAATGATGAAAGGTTTAGAATAAAAATCTTGGGGGAAAAATGTGCTCTTCCTTCCAACACTGGGAAATGTTTTCTTAAAAAGGCAAGTTTTAAATTACTAAGTTCCCCATAACATAACTAATGAAGTGCGGGTCAAAAGTTACTTCACTTGTCAGTTGTGCATCAGATAACAAGTTGCCAGAGAGACTTCAAAAATTCTGTCTCTCTTTGGTTCCTTTCCACAACCTTATATTTCTTATCAAAACATTTAAGAGGTGATGAGGATTCTAAGTATTAAGTTTTGTACCTGAACTCCTCTCATGACCTTCAATGGAACTGGATCACTAATAAATTTTGTTTTTCAATGGATGTGAGCCGCACACTGCTTTCAAGCAGACTTTACAGATAAGGCAGCAACATTATTTTGATCTTTTCCTTCATTAGGGCCATCAGTGTACAGCAAACAGCCTAAACCTAGCTTTGATTCCTCTAATGAGCAGAGAAAGGTGTTTGAGTGCTAGTCAGAAGTTGTTTTGTGCAGTCAGAGAAAAGGCAGGTCACGTGGGATTAGGGTACCCACTTGTGTGGGGAGATACAGCAGAAGCATCTCATCCTTGTCAACATGGTGGTTTCGACATAACCCTTCCTGTAAACCTCCCAAGAGAAGCTAGGGGTTTGGCTGAGCACCTTTTGTTTTCATTTTCTCTGGGGACACCAGTGAGGTAATCTGGTGGGTGGCAGTGGTGTGATTTTAAAATCCCATCTGAGGTCTTCAAAGATTGTGCTCTTGCTAAAACTGCTGATAACCATGACATAGGTGGCTCTATGGGTGCTCAGCAGCAGCAGATTAGGGGGAAGCCGGGGAGCTCGCTGATGGATAGCAAATGCCAAATGAGACAGCTGAGCATCCAAGGCACCTAAGCACCTCAGGGGAGCTGAGACTAACCCAGGCGATTTCGCTGGATGGAATTTCACATTATCAGCCAGTGCAGGAAAGCAAAGCAGTCAGTAACCTCTAGCAGCAGAGGATAGGCAGAGACATGCAGTATAGCCAGCATCTGGAGCAAGGCACAGATACAGCTAGCTCCAGAGGAGGGCATCTCTCCACAGCCTCAGAGCTGCTCACTCTTTGACTGTCAGAAACTGAAGTGATTAGAGAAGGGCCATTGTCACCAGCAGAGGTGGGTGTGGTGAATGGGGCTGCTGTCATCAACTGAGAAGACAAGTTTATTTTACAGACGTCTTCAGGCCAAATCTAAACAGCTCTTCTAGGCCACAGCTCTGTGGAAGAGACAAGAGTCAGTGCCCACACTGAGCTGAGAGTCCCTACAATCAGCAGAGGAGCTCTGTAGTTTTCTCCCCCATGCCCTGCTTTCTCAGAGGAACCAGGTTGTATCTTAATGAGAGCTCAGCAGTGAATCAGGTCCATTAGAAAGTTATTTTTCCATTATGGCTGTCCCCATGTAACTTATCTAAGTTTTACCAGGTGGATACTGAGGGAGTTTGTTCTGTAATGAAGGGTTATCCCCCATGAAAGATCAGACTTAAATCTGTTCCCCTTAACTGATGTTTGCACAATCACTTTGAAGCTTAGAAACATCATTAAAATAACTCAGCATTAGAATTTCATAGATGCCATGGGGACAGTTCAGCACCTCTAAGTAAATTGGGATAACTGAAAACACACACTCATCAACCTTTCAAGCAATAAAACAAATTTAAGAACCCACAAACCACCACCACCCCAACCAACAGCAACCCCTACTTCCTTTCTCTGCTCCCTTCAGGATTTAATTCTGTTGAAGTGAATTGTAAGGAATTAAAAAAAAAGAAAAAGGAAAAGAAAAAGAAAGAAACCCCCAAACCTCAAGCCTTGCTCTTCATCTTGACACCAAGAGTAAGGCTTAATTTAGGCACTGTGCAGCTGTGTCTAGCTTTTTCAGCTTCACAGCTTATACTTGCCATTTCCCAATATTTACCCTACAGTAAAACCATGACGTCAGTATGGTCCAAGTCACCTTATAGAGCTTAGATCCACAGATGACTTTAACCTAAACAATTTCAGTCAAGATGAAGCAAAAAAAACCCCAATCTTGAATAACTTTGAAATTGTTCATACACCGTGATTTCATCCAGGCTAGCTGCCTATGTCTCAGCCCAAAATCTTGTGCTGTCTGCAGAATATACCCTTCCTGTGTGGAGGTGTTTCAGTGCCTTCCAACTGCCAGTATGGTGGCCCAGGGGAGAAATTTAGCATTCTTGCAAGCTACAATTGTCCAAAGATTTTAAGGAATGGATATTCTTAACTCAAGAGCTAATCAGGTGCAAAAGTGCTTGCAGAAGGATGTGGCTGAAGATGCAAGGGGTCCCTTCAGAGAGCCTGAACCAAGCTGTTAGATTTTTAAAGGCAGCAGCCAGCTCAAAGCCCTGCAGCAAAGCAAGTGTGCTGGCATCTCCAGAGCCGGAGTGGGGAGGGTGTGCTGAGGCACAGAGCGGTCTCTGGCCTGTCTCTGGTCTTGCACAAGAGATGAGAGCCAGATTTGCCACCACCTCCCTTGCCAACAGCCTTACTCCTGTGCATGGTATCCCTCTCTTTCTAAGACTAAGACCTTTGCTAGTGGCAAGGAAATGCTGCAAGGATTCCAGCCTGACCACAGAGTCACAGCCAATAAGTAACTTGTTTCTTCTTTTAGTTTCTTTTAATCTGTAGAACTGCTGACTTATTTTTATTTTATTTTAGGGTACATGGTAGGGCAGCCAAGGGCTCCGCCAAGATGGAAAAAGAAAACCTGCTTTATATTTCTTGAGCCTGATCAGTACAGCACAGATGGCTGGGTAAGAATTATTATACCAGCTAAAAGGGGCTGGGCAGTGTAAACACACATTTTGTACTGTAGAGGAAAGGGAAATTAGCAAATGTAGTTTATGAGAAACATCTGCAGGAACCTGATAATACGAATTTATTCATTAAGTCAACGCAGGTGGGGTTTTGTTAGGTTCCTCTCTACCCCTCCAAGTCTTGGAGATGTTGGAGTTTTATTACCAGATGTCTTAATAAATTTTAATAATATCCATAATTACTAAGCCAGATTCGTGGAGCTATGTTTCATGAAATATCTTAATACAGCAAAAAATAACCCTACACACACCCCAACACTTTGTGGCATTTGCATCGACAGCAAGAAGAATCCATTGAGACTAAAATTCAGCAACAACAGTTGAGATAACAGCTACATCAGGAAGCACAGGAAGGAAAAAAGATTTCCTGCCTGCTAATAAAAACTTCCATGGCATCATTAAAGGTAATCAAGATACGGATCGCGACAGAAAATACTAGCATTTGAATATACTTACTATTTCTCTTTTGAAATAGAACTTCTAGAAATGCAGATGCACCTTAACCATTACTCTTTCTGAAGAAAAATATCTTTGCAGAAAAGGAAGCCACTCTTAGAACACAGTGTGGGGGCTCCTTCTCCACACAGACACAGTTCCACAACAAAAGCCATATGATAAATCACAAGGCTTAAAAGCATCGCTTCTTTAGGATACTCTGGAAGTATTATGGTTTAAGTATTCTTCCCTATCCCCTTATGGTTTTTACAAGTGAGAACAAAAAGTTGTTTTATTATTAGATCATGAATGTTCTTAAATAAGGTTCACCAGGGAAATATTGTTCAGTCAGAAGAGCAATACAGGGTACTCAGTGCAACAATAGCTGGAAATTAGAGGATGCATGTTCCTGACTTGAACACAGGTATGTTGCATGACCCGGCTTAACGTGTTCCTTGCCTCATTTTTACACAATCACAGAAAAATACATGTTAGTCCTATGGATACCTTGCAGTTCAACCTTCTATTCAGAGCAAGTCTAGTTTCAATTGCTCAAGGTGCAGTACAAAAGGACAAGAAGCAATTGTCACAAATTGCAGAAGTGAAAACCTCAAGGTAACCATTTCTGTTGTGATGAACTTATTGAGCACAGGAACAAGTGCTCAGAGGGCTCTCAGGAATTCTCACTGGGAAGCTTCAAAACTCAACTACAGCAAGGCCTGCACAACCTGGTCTAACTTTGACAATAGCCTTGCTTTATTCAAGGGGCCCTTTACCAACAGACAGCAATTACTGTGTTCAGAATTTCCTCTTAGTTTCATTACCAACAAGCCCAGCTAAAGAACAGACTTTCTTAAAGATAATGAAAAGGCAGTGCTTCATATGGGGCTGAAACAGATTTCCATCACTTGTGTAATTAGCCATACCCTGGAGTTTGTGCAAAACACAGATATTTAAGCACAGTTTCTATGACTACCATCATTCTGCTCATTATCTCTGAAGGATTAGCCTGGGGATTCTCTTGAAAAGGTGTTAAGAAGGGGAAATCATGATGGCATACTATTACTTGGGATATGATGGGTGTTAGGAGTGCAGTGAATCATTTTTTTTCAGAACATTACTTTCAAGACCCGCTCTATCTTGGCCAAGTATATTTGTGCTTTTGGCGCATGACTAGTCATTTACAAACCTGCAAAAACCTTTCCACACAGAAATAAGGGAGCAGAGTTTGGAGCTGCAGCCTAAAGATGGTTGAACATGTCTTCTCCTCCAGCACAAAGAGAAAAGGTCAGCAAGCTAAAGACTTCACGTCCAAGACTCTACTTACAAAGAGCTTTAATTTCAGTAAGGTTGAAGAAGAAGATAGAAGGGACAGAGGAGATTTCCTTTAAGAATTAAAGAAGCCCAAAGTAATGAATTTATATCTACAAATTTTGCTTTTATGTCTGCATCTGTGACAAGTAGGAGCTGGATCCAAAGCTCCAAGAGGATCATTCTCCATAGAACTGATTCGAAAGGAGCTTCCTTCTCCCTGAGGAAACCCATGGACTTAAAAGTGTGTTTTCACTCCAAAAAGAGACTAAAAAGAAAATATCTTGGAAACTTTCACAAGAAGAAATAATTTTGCTCCAATGTCATTAAAAAGGTTTCTTGAGCACTTAAATAATTTAGGTTGTGATACAAAATTTTAGAAATCAGAACATTGTCCGAATATCTGGAGAAATTCAATGAATTTACATAAGAAGCCACTTAGTGCTGGTTTTTTCCCTTAAGTCCTTGTTTTGCAGCCATAGCACCAGACAGACCTTGAAAGAATGGGTGAGCACTGAACTGAACCTGAATTCTGGATCAAACCCTGGGCAAGTCTTTATTCCCTGCAGAGCTGAATTTGAAAGGCTCAGGAGAAGCTCTGCTGTCTTGGATTAAGGAAAAAAACATGGCAAATGGATGATAAGCAACAAGAGCAAAATAATTTGGTACACATTTTCAAGCTTACCAACACAAACGGAAAGAATGACACCTTTCTACATGCCACTCACTGTGTGCTCAAGTCTTAGGTGACTTTTGCTGCCAGCTTTGTACAACCGATGCTAGAATGTCTGCAGGCTTTAAATGGCTCCCTGAAGTCTGAAAGGGAAACTAATGGTGTTTCGAAGTACTAATGAGAAACTTGGGATTCCTTCTCTCCTGTTACATGAGTAGAAATTCACGGGAGGCCAACTCACATTAAACTAGCTGCAGCCATTCTATAGCTCATTTAAAAAAGCCACAACAAAACCCACCAACCAAAACACCAACGCACGGCAAATTCCGGAATGCTAGTTCTCGAAAATTTTAAGAGCAGTTGTATATTTTTGTGAGTTTAGAAGTGCTGTAGGCACTTCATAGGGGTTTGAAACGTTTAGTTATACCTTCCATGATCGGGCGTTAAATACAGCTCAGTAGCAGCTGCATTAGTATAATCGCAATGGTACAGTCCCACAACAGAACACAGCCCCGTTGTGCTTGAGACTGAACACACTCAGTTCCTGGGGAAAAAATGTTCCCACTTGCTCTGTGTATGCCAAGGCAGAAATGAATTTTCAGAAAAAGTGTCTTTCTTCTAGGTTGTTACCATACAAAGAACGACAGAGTTTTCTTATGTAAGGGAGCTCCCACCCCTCCAACACTGATAGAAAGATGCTGGCTGTAAGGCAAGGCACCCAGTCTTCCTGTGTAACAAAGCAATATGCAAAACAAAGACCTCATCTCAAAGCTCCAATAACTTCGAGGAGTATATTTAATTAAAGTTCAGCCATCTCTTAAATTTCCTTGTGCCCAGACACAAAATTGATGCTTACAGGAATTGGCTCTGAAGGCCCAGAGATGGCCCCCTCTGCTGCAAGCCCCAGCAGTCTTTTCAGCAGCCACAGGCAGGAGAATAGCAGTGCAGCCGCTGTAGCTGAGAGAACCTATAATCTATGGTAGACTACCTGAGATCACACACTCCTATCTTAAAATTCAGTCCTACACCTCTTTGCTTTTATGCAGAAATAGTTGTCTTCCTTCTTGCTTCCTGACAGCACTTAGTGCCATGGTCTGGTTGACACGGTGGTGTTAGGTCCTAGGTTGGACTCAATTTCAGACCTCTTTTCCAGCCTGATTCTGTGATTCCTAGTATTATTCCCTTTTTTTTTTAGTGTACCTTTAAGAGGCTTGGATCACTATAGTCCCCCCATAGCATGGGTAATGAAACATATTAATCTGTCAAGCAATTTTAGACAAGTGATGGATAGCAGATGAACCCAATATTTGTGTCACTGTTAAACAGATTTGGAGTGGCACAGTGGTGGCAGGCTGCATCTCTAACAGGATAAACTTCAGCTTGCTAATTGTCACAGAGTACAAATTGGCTGCTGGTGTGTGCCTGGAGGTCCTGGGTGATAGACTGAAAGTAGCAAATTTCTGTGTAATTGCCCAGAGAGATTTGGACTGAAATCTTTAATGACTGTTTTAATGACAGAACAAGAATTCTGCTTTCTGTCATTATTGGGTCACCAGTTCTGTGCTGACTTTTGCCTACAAGGATTGGAGGTGGCTCTTGTTTTGAGTTCTGTGGTGCAATACCTAGGCCATGCTCGTGGCTTAGGTGCTTATTTATGCCTAAATGGACCCTGCACAGGGAAAGATGGAGAAGTCAAACACAACAAAAACACAAAGAGAAGAAGGAAATTCCACATGGTTTTTGTGATCTTCTAGAAAATCTTCCTGTCCAGTGAAAGTGGATGGAGGGAAGCTCCTGCTTCTGGGGAGCAAGAGACAGATACAGGCTCAGTCAAACCCAGAAGCAAGAGTGTCCTTTTGGTGGCTGAGTGGATGGGTGATGGCAGCTACAGCCAACGTAGTACTTGCACTTAAATCCCCTCAGTACTTTTCCCCAACTCGCCATGTCTGCACACAAAGCAGAAGGATGGGCACTCCAGCTGTCTGCTAAAGGGTTTCTTCTGGCTGCTGTGGAAAGGAATATTTTGGATACAGGAAACTTCTTCACAAGAGCAAAGTCTCCATTTGTCTTTCCAAATCCTTTCCTATCTATAGAGCTGTGCCTTGAAGGAGCAGTAAGCAGTATCCAACCCGACCAATGTTACAAGGCTTTATGTCCTAGCAGAACTCCATGGTTCAGTTCACACTGATAAAAAAAAATTGTGGATTTATATGCACACCAGAAAATAGCCATCTAATTCCTTACCTTGCTTTCTAACCCCTCACTAACATATTTTTTGTGAAAAGATTTAGAGCCCAGGGGGTTTGTATTCTCCTGCAATGACGTGTGGCTGTCTTAAGAAGCTTACAATCCAAGTTGCTAACACCACTCATGATATTCCCTTGGATCTCTAGGGTTTAAACCACAACACTACCTGAAAATGCATATCTCTCCTCACACTCCTGCTCTCTCCTTTACCCTGACAGCAGGCTATGCAACACCCAAATATTTGTTTTCCTGTACCAATGCTATCACACTGAGAAGGTACTGCAAAATATTTCTTTTTAAGGAACATTTTGCTTTACATCAGGCTGGCCTTGGATAAAAAGATAACTTGTTCCCCCACACCCAGATCCAGTAATAATGCTTACAAACACAACCTCCACACATGGACCATCCAAAACGGCCATTTTTTCCTCATAAACAGAGAGCCCCTTCTCAAGGCATTGTCAGTAGCATATGAATCCTTAGTCTGTATCACAATACTCTAGGCAATGATCGTATGATGACAAAAAAAGACCCTTTTAACCACCATTTTGGACCATATTTTCTATTCATGTTGTGAAAAAAAAGAGTCTTGTAGATCTTTCTGTCTTTCAGGAAGACAGATTGTGGCAAATTGGAGTCCCTTTGTATGATACATTGCTGAAAGTTGATTGATTAGTTCAAATACTGATTTGCTGAGTATTAATAACTGCAATTATTGTGTTTATATAGTGTATGGACATCTCCTGACATCTCTGAGATGACAAGAAAATAGACTTAGTCCTCTAATGTAAGTTTATAAAAAAGTATAACACGGTTTTAAACAACATTCACTGGTAAGGGAAAACTAATCAGAGAGAAAGAAACAAAGGACTGAGTTTTTATATCCATTTCTTCTTAGTATGAAAGACAAGTTAGAGTTCAGCAAATATTCCTTTTCAGACATCTACTGGTTTCCCTTTTAGCTGGGCTTCCCTACAGGCCCAGCAGAGAAAGGTGGCCCTGAGCAGAAAGTACCACTTATTGCTAGGGATTTGTCCCCCTCTCCAGAGGGAGAAAATAGCAGAGGGACTAAACTCAAGACTGCAAGTGCACTTATTGAGGCTGACAACAAGGTGAAGTGTTTGGGTGGCTAGTTGGAGATTCTCAGATGTTGAACTTTTGATGGGATACCCTCCCTTTTCGGACGAGGGTGAAAGAGCAGAGCAGGCTGCTCTCCTGCTAAAGTTCTCTATTTCAAAGTCTCATAGTTTTCTGAAGGTAGAGTTCGAAGGGGTTGCATGATAAGGCCAAGCAGCAGTAGCAGAAGGCAAACAGCAAGTAGAAAACAGCTTCTCCTTCCCCCCTAAACTTACAGAAGTGTGGATTATATTTGTTAATTGACCAATAAAATTAACACACTATTCTAGTTTTTCTTTTCTTAGCCTATCCTGGTCTAATTCTAATGGTCGTAAATCTCACACAAGTACTACATAGGTATTACACAGATTTGCATATATAGTTTCTATCAGCTCTTATTGTTTACGTGAACACTCTATCTAAAAAATGTGAGCAGTATAGTTCCATCTATGTTTTGTCTAAAGTAAAGAAATTCTGTGAAAAGGTAACACAGCTGCAGTGCAAACTGTGTTTAAGGTCTCTTTGCTGCAGCTTTTCAATGTTTAAAGCACTTAGCATATATTTCTACTAAAAGTTAAAAATCTATATTTCTATTTCACTTTGGTGTGACTTCATGTATCTCAGCTTATCCAAAGGTTTTAATTCAACCCCTGTGCTTTGGCTTTCCTCTGGGCCTGGGTCCAGAGGAGCTCTCACTCCAACACTCAGAGGAAAAGTAACTTTAAGCATTCAGTGAGGTGACAGAAGAAAGATTAGACGTCTTCCTATAGCTGGTGTTACTCCAATCCTGTTTCAATAGCTTCATTTCCAGACATGTGCACATTTCTGTACACCATCTCCCCACAAATATTATCAGCGTTTCCCCAGAAAAGAAAAATTATAAAGTGAACCGGGGTTAAAAAAAATTTTTTTTTAAAGTTCTCCTATCCTAGAGAAAAAGATTGACTGTCATCACTTGATTGCTCTGCTTTTTAAAAATTTGCATTTCAAAGAATAAGCCAAAGAGAAAGAAGAGACTCCACAGTAGCATCAGCTTAATTAAAACAATTGTTAAATTTTTTTTAAATTGTTAAATTCATTCTTTGCAAGAATGCCACAGAAAGACTGGTACTGCTGTAGTAGTTGCATGATATGCATACTGAAGACAGGAGCTCTATTGAGCTCTAATTTCAATTGAAAGAATATCTATGCATTTTTACACCTGTTAGTGTAATTATAATTCAGTATTTTCATTGCAGTAATGCCTAAGCAATCCCACTGAGACTCATTCTCCTATGCAATGTACAAACATGTTGACATGACCCCCAAAAGGGCTGGATGGTTGCCAGTCCCATCTTGCAGGCACATACATGATTTAAAGGCTAAGTCTACAACAATGTTTTTGACAAGACTCGCGCATTTGCCGCTAGCACAAGCTCCTGAACTAGGAAAGGTGAAATGAACAGGAACAAGAGCTTTATCACGTTTTTTATTATGCTCACACACAATGCAAACTCTGCAGCTCCATCTCTGCAGCCACCAGCTGAAGCGAATATTGTTCAATATGGAGCACACATTGATCCAAGCACATTCCCAAAGCCCACTCAAGAGGATACAAGGACTATTATTTTGGCTAAGCACACCATCTACCCCTGTGCTCATAAGCGAGCTAGATAGCTCTCAGTCAAAACAGGATTTTTCATTCGTTGCAGTGTTGTGCCAGAAGACCTTTCAGAACTTCAAGTGATTAAAAATCTGTGGACACGGTGTGTATTTACACATACTAACACACAGCTTTGTGTGCATGCATAAATACATGCCTCTGTGTGCACACAAACACATGCACACACACCCTTGATACCCTCCTATAACCAGGGAATTGAATTTAAGCCCTGAGAGCTTAAAACAAACAGCAGAAAAGTGGTCACAAAAATCCTCAGAGAGGGAACAATGGGGGAGTTACACAAATACCCTCATACCTTCTCTTGGGATGCAGGGGATGGTCCTGGATGGACCAAAACTTCTGTGTCTCAGTAAACCCCACCAGCTTCAGTAAAGCATAGGAAACCCAGAGACCTCTCACCATTCAGTCCCAAGGACTTATAGCGTAGTAGAGACAAGCGCCCCAAGACACAGGACAGCAAGACTGGCACAGGTGCCTTGACTCTCAAGTAATATAATCATCAGCTGTGTCAACTCTTCACACCGCTACCAGATCTGCAAGTCATTAAGCCCCAGGTTGTTTCAATTAGACTAATTAACTACTACTTTGCAGCGCCTTCCTCTTAGCTGGACCCTACTGTTGCCAGATAACTTTGCACCGACCAGAGAGAAATTTTGTGCTGTGAAGAAACCTGCTAGAAAGCATTTGTATTCACACATAATAACAATAGTAAAATAAACAAAAAAATCACCTCTCTGGCAGCTGAAGAGCTGCACAGCATTATATAGGTGTGCTCTTGTACCATTTGGCTCAGCTGGAATCACAGGAGAAAAACACCAGCCTGTTTCAAGGACCACAAACTTCTCTGCATTGAATGCTTGAATAAGTTCCTGCCATATTCAGCAAGACCTTTCAAGCTTCAGCTAATGATGAAATCTGAGCCTTGCAAAACTCACCTTTATTAGCTGAGATGGGCTGCGAGCAGTGGCAACAGTGGTTTTGCAAGCCACAGGCCGTCTCTGACATAAAGAGGGCAAAATTTTTCTCTATCAGCCCAGACCTGAGCCCGCCCTGGCTCTGCAGCAGGTTTGGGGATGTAGGAGTTTTTGGGTGGGTTTGCAAGGGGTGAAATGGGGGCAGGCATCCAGATGTCTGAGCCCCGAAATCTCTTCTCCCTTCTCTGCAAACTGCCACAGGCAAGTCAGAGGCAGCCGGGAGCAGCTCAGCTCCCCATTTGGTACCTGGAATGACAACCCCCTTGTCAGTCCCATTTCCAACTTCCCCATCCACTGCTCTGTCAACGGTAAGCTCAGCACAGTGGTCAGTGTTGGCAGCGAGGCCACCACCTGCCTTCTTTGAGACCAGCAAAGGCTCCTGACGGCTTGATGTGGCATAAACCCATGAGTCCAGAAGTTTGTTTTATCCAGAGACTTAAAAAAAGAAATGAAGTCAGTCTCTCCTCCTCAAGCTTGACTGTAGCATTTCTAACAATACCTCTCACCTCTGCCTGAGTTCTTAAAATCACTTTCCTTAAAATAAAGGGGTACCTTTAACACTCTTCTGATTCTTCATGTTAAAATAATACTAGCAAGTGATTTAGAAAACAAAGTAGTTTAGAAAATAAAATGCACCCAGGTTTGTTTGGGTTTTTTTTCTATAGGAAAACACCCACAGCTTTCACCATGCACCATGGAAGTCAGTGCAATATCTGCTGCTTCTTAGAATCCTTTTTAAGGTCAGAGTTTTACTTCAAGCAGCGAAAATTCTAATTTTGCTTCTTGACCCCATTTAAATTAGCTTTGGGTGGCAGAAGGTACACTTTATGTCATTAGACATGAGATACCCATTTTAACAAAATAAAACCATCAATACATTAGTCACTGTATTTGCATTAGCTGGTCAGCCTATTCCATTTAGTAACACTCATTTTCTCCCTGTGGAGCTCCAGCTGGCCTCTGGCAGAGGAGGCTTGGCAAGAACTGTTCTTAGGTTGTTTAGCGCCAGGTCTTTTATCAAGGGAACAGAAGAGAGGTTTATTGAGGACAGCTAGACTAACTTGTTTTGGGAATCTTCACCGTTAAACCTGTTAGCAGTCAGTGGTGATTTCTCTAAAGCTGTTGAGTAATCACTAAAAAAGCATCATGTCTGAAATCATTCTATAGGAAAAGGACAACAGCTTAGAAGATAACAATAAACACACTGTAGACTCACTGCAAAGATAATCCAAATCTCATGTTCATTTAAATAACATGTTTCCCATCATGCTGACAGCCACAGAGATAAAGGGAGGCAGAAGAAAGTGCTACAGGGCTCTATAATGCTCCTGTCAGCCATGGAGTTTAATTTGATCTCTTTATTTGTTTGCACCTGAAGAAAATTCAATTCTATAATTTTCTCCCTTGTTCTGAGATGAATAAACTCTATTTTTCCCAGAGATGACAATCAAATGTTGATCACAGTGACAGGTGCCAGCCCTACTAGTCCATAAACAAATTAATTCCACAAAGATCTAATGATCTGCTGTTGTGAAAATGCACCACTAATATTTAGATTCCATGCATCTCCACACACAGGCTCTTGAAGCAGTCATGAATATTATTGTGAAGCAGCCGGTAGGAATACCAGTTTCATTGGAACAAAGGTTCTTGTCAAAACCAAACTTAATAAAACCCCTAAAGTATTGATTTTGTTCATTTGACAGCCGCACAGCATTTCTCAGGTAATGAGCGTTCCTCCTTCATGTCAGTTTTTTCCTCCTGTCATACCTGTGGTGACAGCCCATCTTTCCACATCTTCCCATGTTAGCTGCCTGCTGCCCTCCAAAGGTCCACATTAAGGACACTCCAGCCCTGCACTGCCCACTGAATGGCCATAGCTGGAGTTCCACAGTACTTCAGATCACTGTCCCTCTGCACCAGATTCAGATGCCAGAGAAGACAGCTGCTGCACGGCATGGACCATCCCCACTGTGGCTCCTGCAGCGTGGTGCTGGAAGGCAGAAGTGGCTAGTTAATCTTTCAGTGGCTGTTTTTGTGTCCACACAGCTTGACAAATACCAAAAAGTATTCTAAAGTGTGCTATTGCTGTTACCCAGCTGCATTTGACTCTGTATAATTGCAGAGCCTCTGTAGATTGCAGCTCTTTATTTTGAAAATGCATGGTGGAGGTGGACTGTAGAGTGGCCTGAACTTCCTGATGGTCATGGAAAGTGAGGAAGGACTGCTTTGTTATTACCAGAGTACAAAATTATGGAAAACCTAGTGATGCTGTGAAGTACTAAGGCCTGAACAACAGGCCCTGACTGAGGCCTGAAAAACAGGCCCTGAGCAAAAGCTGACCTCTAGGTGAACCTTCCAACCAAATGTTATATATATATATATATATATATATATATATTCACTCATTAACAAAGTATTGTTATATGTGTTCATTTACTGGCAAAACATGCATTTACCATTCCGTATCTAGAAACCAGATAAGGCTGGTCATTAGGAGAGTATGGAATCAAAGGCAACTCCCTTGATTCCTCCCTGAGCCCTGGCCAGGCTTTGCAAGAATGCCAACAGGAGAATGAAATTAGAAATTATGTTAGCTTGTTTGTTTTATAGTATAAAAGCTGGGCTACTGTCACAGCAAAGTTGGGGAGCTTTGTGTCCTGCAGGGTGGATGTACCATAAGATTTCCCAGTTACTGGGTGTGGTTCTCCAGTCCTTCGCTATGAAGGCTTTCCCCCCCACAGCTGATGAAGTATCAGGGTAACTGGTGATGTGTCTTTCTTAATCATTATAGGCATTCTTTTGAAGCAATGGTTAGGTGCATTACTTGGCTTATCTTTTTGTGATTCTTCGCAGTTTTACATTATAGTAAATTACGCTATTCCTTAGGCAGGAGTCTGTGTCTCTGACCCTACCCACTGGCAAATCACGGTATCAGACTTCAGGTTTTAAATTATCAGAGAGGGATACATGTTTGTATAACTTTAAATTCCCAGAATATCGTGGAGACCAAGTGAACAGCTGAGCTCAGAAAAGAGACTGGCAAGTTTCTGATCGGAAAAAACCCACTATCCTTTTGCCTTAGTTTTCTCTCCTTGAGAAATGTTTTGTCTTTTATCAGTGACGGGGAGAGTCAGACTATTCTGCAAATCCCCAGCAAGTGCTCCATCAAACCTTTGCCTTTGCTGCAGCTAATTATCTCACTCCAGCAGAGAGTTCTTATCAGGGACTGTATGTTTCTCTGCAAACAGAGAAAACAACACACTTCTATTCTTTTGTGTGTCTCCAACAGCTCCAGCTCGGTGTATCTCACTGTATTCACAGAGAATATCAGCAGTGATGCAAGTGGGAAGAAAAATGTCCTCAGAGAAAAAAAAATACAAAGTGTTACATCAGCATAACCATGTAAGAGTTACACAATAAATATTTTTAATTTTTTGATTGTGCATTTTAATTTCTCAGATTAAGGCTGTGCTGTGATGCCACGTAAAGCTATTACACCGTGCTCAGGAAAACAGACTACAGGGCTTCAACATTTCAACAAAGTAGTCCCTGAAGAATGCCCGAAAGAAATCACTTCCTTAAAATGATTTTCTTCCAGCACATTTTCAATAATTTTAGCACTCAAACATTGCCGTTCCAAAAAATATTGTTACAGATTAATTTTTAATTAGCTTTCTAAAAGACTTCTCTATTACAACACATAAAGTGCTGTAACTTACAAAGAAACCTTGTAGACAAGCTGTATTTCTTTTATGGGCTTCAACTTACGCAGTTAATTAAATGCTGCTGAACTCATTCTCCTCGTTCTACAGCTCTGTAACCTATTAAAACATTTTCCTCTGGTGCGCGTACACTGCACTCATAACTGTTCTGCACACCACCGACTTTTAACTAAACAATGCAAGAATTACTTTTACGCTCATCGGTGAGCCACTTAAAAAATCCAGTGAGTCTCGGGACTGGGAAGGTGAACAGCATCTGCCCACTGTGAGCGTGAAAAGGCCACGTCTGATTTATCACTTCGCTTCCCACAGCGCTGGGGCCCGCCCGAAGTGACCCGAAGGGCTGGGGCTGTGGGCAGGGGGCTGCAGGGGAGGACACGCCGGACCCGCCCCCGCCGGTAGCAGCGACTGCCCGCAGCCGAGCTGCAGCAGGAGCGGGGCTCACCGGCAGCGCGGGGTGACTCATCCCTGCCACAGGCACATCCCTGCCGGCCTAGCGAGTCGGTGCCAGCAGCACCACGGCTCCTGCAGAAACGCTGCTCAGACATACTCTCTTCCGAAAGAAAAAGGAATTGCTGCAAATCCAGCAACAGAAAAGCTCTTTTAATGTTTCACTGCTATGTAATTGCGACTAGGTTAAGTCAGGTGTGACAGATTCCTTAGCCGGGTATCAGAGATTCACAGTGAGACCAGATGGCTAAAGGGATAAGCTTTTCCATGGGAAAGGTTGTCAAGCTGTTGGCTCCTTCAGCAGAGAATGAAAACACTCAGTGCGAAGCACCTGTGATAAAGGAAACTGAAAAACAGTTTACCGCAGACCAAAGTACTTCAGAAAATACCTCACAAAGCCAGTTGCTTGGAATTGGGAAATAAAAATGCGTGGAAGACACGGGAGAATGACTATCTCCAGCAATTGGAAAATAATGGAAAGAAATCGCTAACTTTTCACATTTTGGAACCATGTGCAGTGAGGATCGTCCAGCAAATGCTGTAATGCTGTGCAGCAGGAGGCAGCACAGGTGGCAGGGCAGACTTCTGTGAGGGGACCCTGTCTGCAAGAGCTGAAACATCCCAATTAACTCTTTCACAAGAAACAAATTACATGCAGAAAAGCCCATGTTCTAAGAAAAATCTAATGTAGAGGCAAAACCAGAAAAAATGAGAATGGATATGAAGGATCCAATTTCTTTTATTGGAATTATTTGATTTTGAATTGAGAAAACAAAATAGCTAAAAGAAGAGTGTAAAATCTGGGAATAAAGAGCTAGGATCAGATCTTTTTTTTTTTTTTTAAGAATGCTTGGCTCTGGATTTGATTTAAAGAATGCATACAACAAAGGAATAAAAAACTTCATGCATAAAATTAATGCTCAGATATCTTTAATGTGACAGGTAGATTTTTAGTGTTCCACTGCCCAGCAGTTCATGCTACCAGATATATCCTTTGTCAATAACTCTACAAATGTTTTTATAAAGTTTACTAACTGAATTTAAAACCAAACTGAATTTACCAGCTGTAGTAGGGAGAAGTAATAAGCAATTGATGTAAATATTTAGGGCATGGAATACTTGGTAAATACAATTGCATCCCACTAGCAGGACATTCTTATACTTATGGTTGAAGCTCAACATTTTAAAATAATTTTTAATGGTTCTGGCCCATTTCCCTAGATAAGGAGAGTTCAGTATGCACTTCCAATATGCCTCATGGGAGCAAATACTCTTACAGAGTACTCTAAGTTCAAATCTCTTCCTGGTACTTTTTTTTTCCCCTAGAATGTGGTACCACAGCTTCCTAAAACAGCTTCCTGAAGGAATACAGGGCAAAGGATCTATTGGCAGCATCCTGGAAGGACAAGAGCAGATCAGAATGAAAGGCTGCAGAAAGGATTGCACAGGGCTCAACAAACAGAGCTGAAATTTGAGAGATAACCTGGAAGGTCACCTAAATGATACCACTAGGAGAAAGACTGAAAACAATACAGCTAACACAGAGGCACCCAGGCACAGTGAACTCTGGAGGAACATCCACATTAGCCTTGTCATCCTCTGCTCATCTCCATGCCCTTGTACAGAGAGAAGGAGCTGGAATGTCCTCCTAAGAAGGGATTTTTCAGCTTTAAAAGCCTCAAAATGAAGCTATTTTACTTGCACGATGCTTTTACACCAAAAGACAGAGCAAGTTTTCTACAAACACCTCAGAAGACAACATAAGGCACAGTATGTGTGCAAGAAAATGATGAACTTTGGGTGTGAGCGACATATACCCCCAGAATTCTTGCTGAAATAGAGTGCTACTGCACACAGGCACATTCAGTGGAGACCAGTTCTGGCAAAAATTGGCAGTGACGATACTGCTGCACAGAGAAGGATTACACTTTGAGAAAACTGGCCTTTTTCAGCTGTAGCTCTGTGGTTTGTCAGCACTGTACGAACTGCAACATTAGCCGCTGATGGCAGACGTGTTCCTAAGAGCACCTGATCAATCTGTTCTTGAGAACCAAAAGAAAAATGGCACGAGGCATGCAATGTCTGTGTATGAAAATTACCTCGTGAGAAATGACGTAGAATGTACTTACAGAAGCAACAATAAAAGATGAGATAGCAGCAGAAAGTCCTTAAAGCTTATTTTTTGGGTGGCTGTGGAAGTATCTACCAAGGCTGTATTACCAGTTCAAATCACCGTGGCTTTCTGTAATTGCTGGCTTGCTACTGAAGGGTGAGAGAAAAGTGCTGCCAGAGGCACTACAGACTGACCTGCTTCTAAAAACACATGGAGGTCACAGTGTTAGGCAAAACACAAAGGAAAAACCACGTGGTCTACTGTACTGGTCAGTATTCTGTTTTCTCTGTCAACCCATGGGAAACTTCAGCACTGGAAAAAAAATGTAAGACAGGCTAGGATCATGGTCTACCTGAAGAACCTGTGTTGTCTATCTCCTAGAAACAAGGATACAGAAGAAGACTCATTTTTTTTTGCAATATCTCCACAAAATGAAGCAAATCTGAAAGTCTTAGAATAGGACTGGAAAGCAACAACAATCAAAAGAGGGGAAAACTGCCCCTTTGAGAACAGCCGGGACATACAGGGTACCTGCAAGGCATAACAAGCACTAATAAGCAGCCCACATAGGTGAATGAGTTTTGCAACACAATAGTAACATTTGATAATTTTCTGTTGGTAGAGTGGAAAAGAATTAAAGAACAGCAATTGGTGCTTCAAGAGAAGCTAAATATTAGAAGACAAACCTGATCCAAACCAGTTAGTCCAGGATACGAAGGCATTGAAAGAAAGGAAAAAAGGGGTCTCAGCACTTTCCTTAGACTCTTGTCAAGTTTCTTCTCTCTTGTATATTGTATTTAAGTCTCCTCCTTGAACCTTGCTCACAAAGTCACATAAAAAAAGCTGAAATAAGCCCGTATTTCTTATGTTCCTGATGGGGGCTTCAGCAAAATAACATCTTTCTCCTTGACTAAAGAGAAAAAATTTCACCAAAGGAAATTTATGAAAATGATAAAATTTTTGAAAGAGGATAATCCTGCCATTTTCATCTGTCTTTTTGGCACTTCAAACGAAAGTGCTTTTGATTTAATATTCCTGTCCATATTTAAAATTCCTTTACTACACTTAAGCCTAAGACTGCTTCTCTTTACATCAAAGGGAAGCTAATCGAAAAATGGAAATAATTACACCTCATGGCCTCTCCTCGAGTCACTGTTAATCTCTGGACCTAAGGCTAAAGGAACTTGCCCAAGACCAGAGCTCTGCTGTTTGGGAGAACCCCCCTGTACCACACCCTTCTCTGTTAAGCTTTGCCTCTTGCTCCCTGCAATTGCTGGGCCAGTTACCACCATTACCCACGCACACAGCAGTGGTAAAAAACAGCAACAATGAGGTGCGTGAATGCTTTTCGAAGCTGTGCGATTCAGGATGATCAGAAGCGTGCGGGAAATCACGCTTTTAATCGGCGAATGTCCTGGGGAAGAATTAGGGAAGAGATGTACGAGTGTACAAAGCACGCGGCAGAGTCTGACCGGAGCACAACGCTCAAAACAACAACGCGTTGCTTTCTCTCCGTGCAATGCCGTGGTTTTCATGGCTACCTGCCCACGTGTCGATAAACACCAAGCTCCCCTCGCGCTCATATTCGGGCCCGTTTGCCAGCCGCGCCGAGTCCCCCCGTGCCCCCGCACCAGCGCGCGCTGGTGACATCTGGTGGCCACAGCGCGCGCAACAGCAGCCCCGCCAGCTCCTGGCCACTCGGCCCCTGAGAGCAGCGTCCGGCTTCCCACCCAGAAAAGAATTCGCCGTCATTCTCTGGAGCTTAACTTCTGCACTGGCACGAGATCAAATGTCACAAATTTGAACACAAACCTAGCATCTCGCAGTGTTAAGCTCCTCCAGCTGGCGAGCGACACTCCAGCAACAGACTTTAATTCCTTGCTTTCTCTCCTTTGCTGTACCAGGACTTGATGCTGACGACCTTTTAAAACTACAAGCAATTTACTATATTACAAGTGTTATTGAAATAGAGAAAAATAGTCTGCAACGTTGTCAAATGGTATTTTTTCCGCATGAAATTACGCTACTTGCAGGTACTTCCACTTTTTGCCTACAGAAATATGTGTAAGTGAGCCAAGCCTCTTTTGGTGAGAAGTACTAAGTGTAAGCTATTTATCATCATTTGAACAGGTCCCAGGGGATGTTTTTTAGGTTTGGTTTGGCTTATTATTTTCTCTTTTTTTTTATTTTTGCAATGATTTTGAATTAACATTTGAGGATGGAATTTACAGTTTATTTGCTCTGCTAGTCCTTTGTCTTTCAGTCTCTCCCCACTTGTTTCCTCTCAGAGAAGAAAGGACTTCCCAACCAAAGGGGCAGACTAAAACAAAACAGCCAGATGCTGCAAGGAAAATTGTCTCACTTAGCTTCGACAGGAGACACGGGAGGTTGGCAGAGTAAATGGTTTATATCACTTCTTAGGATTCAAGTCCCAACTTCTTTTACATCTACACAGCTCTACCAAAACTGCCAGGCTTTTAACCTTAATTATTTGTCTCATATTCCCAGAGATCAAGCACAGGACTGAAGCTTCTAAGAAGCTAGGCATTTTTATGCAGCTACAAAAGCCACTTAAAGGCACTTCAGAACTTTTTTAGAGGTACAAGGCTACATTTGCAGCAATTCTATGCTTCTTTTATTTATTTATTTATTTTAGAAAAAAAATCTTTAATTCCTTGAGATGGAGCTTAAAGATATTCTAAATAAGAATTCTCAGAAGCATTTATGCAACATGCATTTAGGGTCTGGTACACCTTAGACTTTAATGAACTTCTCAAGAGAATTATTTGTATAGAGGCACTTTGACAAAGCTTAAAAAGGGAATTAAAAGCAGCACATGAGAAAAATTTGGCCTCTTCTTGGAGCCTCAGTCATACTGTCCAAAACCAAAGTTAGTAGTAATATACATTCACCATACTGATACAACACAGTTCTCCTTAGTCACGATCCCTGGAAAGAAGTTGGACTTTTCACCCAGGCGCATGTGTGACCCCTTCTTCCTTCTGCGCTGAGTCAGACTCCCAGGTCCCTTGAGGCGGCACCGCCCCATGAGCCATCCCTTTCTGTACAGTCAGCTCGTGGCCCTCGAGCTTCTGGTCTGGATTGTTAGGGCTTCACCCCCTCGTATGGGATCTCCATCCAGTCAACCCTCATTTCTTGCCCAGCCAATTTGCTTGCAATACCTCTCCGCCCTGTATAATTCCAGGGAAGAGATCTTGAGTTAAGGCTGCAGAATTTCTCTTCTATGGTCATCCAACAACCTCCCCTCAAACCACAAGCTCACTCGTTCAGTCAGCTGCCATTGCAGTAAAGGAAGCTCAAATATAGCTCTCCACAGGTAATCCCATGATACCATAATGAAGAACCAGGAAGACATCTCTGAAAAAAACATGTTTGAATCATTTAGTTCTCCTATCTTTGTAATAGAATTCTGTCCTCCTTAATTATGCCGCTTGTAAATGTGAGTTAATTAGTAATTCTGCTGCATTGCTGCATACACACCATCCGGCCTATTAATCATGCTGGGTGAAGGAACACTGATTTTCTTTTATCTGCTTTTGGTTTTGCTACATCATTGCACGCAGTTCTTAATAGACTACTTTCTCGTCAGGATTTCTACCTGAGAGTTCAATGCTCCAGTTAATTAACTGGAGCATAAGGTTCAGTGTTCTACCATCCTTACTCTTCCAAGAGCAAAGACAACTTTTTTCCTCGGCTGATGCCATTTCCAACTTTATCACTGTGAGCAGCAGAGGAATTTGGCATTGGGCACATTTCATGATTACTGGAGGAATAAGGAGCCTAACTGGCTTTGAGAACTGAATGGGTTAAAGTTCAATCTTCCCTCTAATCAGCAGGTGCAAGCAGGTGTTGAATATTTATATTTGAACAGAAAGCAAATTATGTTGCTATTCTCACTATAGGTATGGGGCAGGGGGGAGAGGAGGCAGAAATTGCCTCTATTTGTTGTCTTGGGTACCAAAAGATGACTGTTGGTTTTCTTTCCCACAGCAAAACCCCAGCATTCTCACATCCCAGCAACAGCAGTTTTCATAATTTGGGCCGTCTCCAAGGTTCACCAAGTAGAGCAGATTCATCTTGATTTCCAGCAAGTTAATCTATTGCATGAAGTGCCAGTGGGCAAACTTCATCTCTGTTGGTAGCTGGTTTTAAGTTCATGGGTTTGTAAGACACCACTTTTCACTTACTATGTCTCATCCACTCATCACATGATTCAAATTACATCTGAAAATTGATTACAGTTGGTCTTATGAAAACCAGCATCCTCGTCCATCAAAATGAGCATATCTAGCATACCAAGGAGTGAGCAACTGAAGCATCATTAAATACAGAAAATCTTAGGCTTCCAGGACTCCTTCCGAAGGCATTTATAACACTGTTTAAAATCCAACGACAAATGTACAAGGCCTAGGGCACGGGGGAACAACAGCAGTTATTGCTGAAATGCAATTGGTTGTACCCCGCAATACAAGGGCTCAGCTATCAACTCTCTACAGTAATTCAGAGAACAAAGGAGTATCTTTTCCTGTAACCACTACAGAACTAAAAGTATGTTGAAGTCTGGCCATGATTTCTAGCCTTAAGAAAAGGGTGAGGTTTAGAAATTGTTTTTCAGAATTCTACTCTAAGTGTGTTCTCTTGAGGTAAATTCCTCTTTGAGATGACACTGTCCTGGGTGAAAAGACTCAGTGCTTTTGCCATCTATCCATTTCAAGCTTTTGTATGACGAACTTGACTTCAAAATACTCCAAAAATAGGAAAAATCACTTTTAATGTAAAAAATCCAAGAAGATACATGAAACTCAGGTAAATACTAGGTGTCCCTTTAAGACACCTCCCTTTAAGGTGCCCCTTCCTTAATAAAGAGGCTTATAATTTCTCAGTGATGGGAAATTGTTGGGATATCAGAGATGAACCAAGGATAAACTGGTTATCAAACACATATTTTGACAAAAATTTTGGCTTTGACAGTTTTGCTTTTCTTTTGTCAGAAAAGTATCACTGAAAAGTCCCAACGTGCTCTGCTTCTAAATACAAACAATGTATCAATGACACAAAAGGGACTGGCTGTGACTGCCCCACCGTTTGTGTACAAACACAGCAGCAGGTTATAGCCACAGTAACACAGGTGGCTGCATGATCAAAAAGTAAAGGTAAACAAAAGGGTGACTATTAATCAGTAGAGACTTTGTAGAAAACACCTCCTCAGCTCTTGTAGGTGGTTAGCTTTAAGGGCAGAGAACTGCATTTTGGCTTGTTTCGAGAACCGAAACTTGGCATGGCACAGTGCTACCGCGCAGTTCTTCCATCACCTGCTTACCTCTGGAATTTGAAGCTGGAGGCTTTAAACCATACATTCTTTCAAGCTTATTGACTTACCTCATATCCATACCCTTAAAGCACACACGCAAACTGTGGTGGTGACGCCGGCAGTAACAGTCTCTCCCTCTGCAGCGTACTACTGCAGATCTGTACCTTAGGGAGATGAGATTTACGGTACAGCTTCAGGCATTTGACTTCCGCAGCTCTGTGATGAGCCAAGGCTTTCTGTACCATCGACTGAGCCTCCAGAGACCCATTCAGAGCTTGCTCTTCCAGTTCACAGCAAGTACTTATTTCTGTATAGCCTAAATCTACATGATGGAGTAACACTTCTCCTCCCTCATCCTTATGCTTCCCATTAATTTATTAAATCCCTTCTCCTAGGTAAAGATGGAGCTGTTCCAAGAGATAATGCTTCAGTGAAAAAGATGAACTTATCCTGACATTTGAGACAATAAGCTGTAACATCATTCTTCTTTAGGAGTATTTGCATATTTGCTGCCCACTCATAAATGGTGAGCAACCAAGTAATACAGCTTTGTAAGAGTAGTATTAATCAGCAGTGGTTGAAATAGGATCCTTTCATCCAGACAAAGGAAAATACCTAGTATCCTAACAAATTTAGGGTGGGAGAGAACAATGTAACAAAATTTGTTGTATGAACCAGGAAATCAATCCTAAGCTGTAATAGCTTTGACCAATCATGAGAATCTTGGGGGAAAAAAAACCCAAACCAACCAAAACCAAACACTAAACTTTGTGTAATTATTTCCCTAATGTGGCAGTTACTGGCTAAATCATTGCAACCAGTTGTGACTGGAATTGTTCCTTACCAAAGTTAAACTTTAACTTGCAAGAAACCTGTGCTGTGAAAGAAAAGTATGTACAGCTGTGGTGTATTCAGTTCCCAGGCTGAGTTAGAGCTCCCCTTTGTGTGTGAAGTCAAGGCATTTACTGCTGCAGCTGTTGTTTACCGCTGAAATGTGGTGCCTTTGATCACAGCTCTGAAAGTGCTTTACAAAAAAGGATGAAGTCCTTGTGCTCATCTTACAGACCAGCACTACAGTGTAAGCAAAAAGAAATTCAGTGACTTGCCCAAGATCAAAAGCCAAACTTGCCCTGGAACCAGGAAGTGATCTCCAGGTTGTACTGCCTGCAGCTACAACTTTCCTCCTGAACTCATTGCACTGAAAACTGCAGAAAAGTAAAGCTATTTTAGAAGATGCTGTTCAATGTTGCATTTTTCAAACAAAATACTAAAACATATCGCAAAGTAAAAAGACAGGATTTATTTCATTCAAATGTAAGCAAAAGTTTTCAGAAGCTTACATCTAACTGGCCTTTTAAACAATTTGTAGAACTCCTAAAATACTTGACTTTTACAGCCTCAAATGCGAACTAAACTGGCTGCATTGATTCAATGCAATTACATGGACGCACTTTTTAAAATTTTCCTTGAAACAGCACTGTTAATTATTGCTGAAAGTGGCATGGGAGAGGTCACTGAACTGATAACACTTAGGTATGGTGTTTTTAACTCTTTGATATTGGACACCTCTGGGGACAAGCCTACCTAGACAAGCTATTAGACAGAGATTTGATGTAGCAAATTGATTTCTTAACCTAGTGAGGATGATTTTATATAAGGATTGAATGGGGCAGTTGAGAAAGGCACACAGGAAAATACTAAGGCAAGCTGGACATTGGCCTAAAATGAGGAGAGATGCATTTACTTATAAATATGGTAACAATAAAGCAATGAGAGAGAAGAGCGAATTAGACTAGTCTTAGATGGTTGTATAAAACCACAGTAAAGATGAGGAAGAACCAAAAGTCTTAATACAGTGGGCAAGATTATAAATCAATTTATGAGAAGTATCATGACCAGAATACAAATTATAAAAGCCAAGGCTTATTAAATATGGGGAACTGATGGAAATGTTGCTTTACTTATCAGAGATTCATAGGCTTGCTCAGTAGTCCAAAATATAAGAACTACAGGTTTTGAGGAAAATCTGTGAACTTATTTGAAAAGAGGACGCTCCTCAATCTCCCTTCCCCGAACTGACAAAACTAGACTTCAGTACCTGAAGGACTTGAATGCAGCCTGAGAAATAAAAGGGAAAAATAAGTTAGAAACTTTGGATCAAAGGTATGACTTCAAACAAATTCAGTGTGAGAGAAATGTGATTCAAGGGCAGGACCCAGCCCCTGGTGTTATGGAACTTCATACAACTGGCCTTGGCCCACTGGTCCAGCCTGTCCAGATCCCTCTACAGAGTCTTCCTACCCTCCCCACTGATCAACAGTCACACCCAACTTGGTGTCGCCCAACTGGTTGTCATCTCTTACACCAGGCTGAACCAACACTCTTCAGTTTTGATCCTTTGACTTCCTTTCCAGTGAGAAAAAGCTAACTGGCTTGCATTACAACAATTAAGATACTGATAGTACCTGTATCTCACTCCTTCATGTGGTCAGGCACGAACTGCTATTTTTAAGTACATTATTTCACGTGAAGGCTTTTGTGGACTACAGGATCTCTGGGATTTTTCAGTGTTAACAGCAAGATAAACTTAGATTGGACTATACAGAAAAGGAGGAAGTAAAGACAAAACTTCCTTACTTACTTAGGCTTCTTTTCAACTCTAGCCCAGCCTCATTCTATTCTGACTTCCACAGGTATTAAAAAAAATTCATCAGGTACCACAAAAATTAATAATTTTCAAAATGAGTACTACAATCATTGCACACAAAAGCTGATGTAGTTTTCTCTTTTTGAAAAGCACTCACTGTATGTATATTCATACTATACTTTTATCACAGAACTACCTCCAGCAATATCTGTTGGAGCACATATAAACCAGATCCCCTCTACTTGTCTTACACATAGCTAGAAGGAGGGAGCATTGCCATTCTTGGCTTGCAAACCCTCGAAGTGTTGGAAGGTTTCAAGGTAAAGGGAGAAAAACTCTTCTAGGAGCATATTTACAGCTCTACGAGTATCTCTCTTTGCTTTTATTATCTACAAGCACATAATATGCAAACACTATGAGTGCCCCTGACTTTCTCTAAGGTATTCAGAACCCTGTTTTAAAAAAAAATTGGTAATAGGCATATCATTCTTCTAACTTTACTGTATAGCTGTGGAAATGGCACCTCATGGTAGCTCTGCAGGCCTGAAAGAATATACATACTCATTCTGTAGAGTTTCCCTAACTTGGTAAAGTGATCAAGCTTGATGACTCCATACTATGACACTCTTAATATGCTTAAGATAGTATCAGTTCTTTGCACCTTCTAGCTATAGATAATGACAGTGCAGGTTTTCTTCTTAATAACCTGTTTCTATAAACCAATAGAATTTGCTTAACCAAAGAACCACCACAGTAAAAACCACCCAAACCTGAAAAAACACCTAAAAGATATACTTTTGGTGGGTTAAAGTTGACTGAGGCACAATAAATAAATAAGACAAGGCTATTTCCTTGCCCACAAGTATCTGTCTAACAAGTATTTCTTGTGGGTAAACTAGGATGTTGGTATCTTAGCCCCAAAGTCAGCCATCAAGCAGCTGCATCACAAATAAGAAGGAATCAGGACGTTGGTGATGAGAATGTTGACTATCAAGAGTGGAGCCACCAATGTCAATAACTTCAGGGGTTCTAGAGCGAGAAAAATAAATATTTAGATGAAAGTGTCATAGAAGAGTGATAGAACTGCTGTTACTTCTGCCTTAAACGTTTCAGGTGGAACATGCACTGAAGGAGACAAACATTTCCCTAATGACAGAGTCAAAAAGGCATACAACCACGTGAAGGCCACTTGTGGAACAGAAGTGGATTCCCTTTGGGTGAATACCCTGCCCCTGGAAATAGCCTGCAAGAGACTCTGCAGCACTCCCAGGAGCCATGTGCTCAATACAATTTACGTGACTGGACAATATAAGTCTAGTATGTATCTTCGGCTTGCCTAGACTACTGGCAGATGCACCTGATGTTTGATTCACTTGCTTCCTTGCACAACTACCTCTATCAGGCTTGGAAATAAAATTTTGCATCCTTCCAACCACAGACAGCATTTACCAGGCAGAATAAGTGGCATCTAGCACAAGGCACAAACATCACTTTTGGTCTGGAAGGCAGCAGAGAATAAAAAGGCTCTGTAAAATATTATTGCCTAATTCCCTCTGCCATAAAAGGGAGTTTAGAAACTGTTGAATTATGCAAGTGATTTGCAAAACAGTGAGGGGAATGAACAGTCCTATTGTTTATTTTCTCCTTTACCCCGAATTTGCAGACTTCCACCTGTTTTCATAAGGACTGGCAAGCTCTCAGATGACTAGACTGTTCATGGTGACTACTGCTACATCAAAGATCTTATCTAGGTATATCTGAAATTGGCAGGAAGACAACAGCACATGTGCAAATTCTCTGGCATGGCAAGAATTCAGCAGCTACAGTAGGAATGGCTGCCCTAGGCACCTTTCTTTGGAGAACTGCTAACAGAGCTCTGCTGAGGAGTTCACAGCTGTGCCCTCTCCACCTCCCCTTCAGAGATCAGAGTACTCATGAATGTCTGCAGCAGCTGTAAGAGATTCAAGTTGTCAGACCCTGTAACTGCATATTTTATGTGGTGGGAGGGAAGACTCATGCTCTCAGATGTAACACAAATGTTTTTAAAAAGTCCATTTAGCAGCATTGCAGAGCACGAGGCTTCATATTAATGACCGCTCAAAGAAGTAACACCAAATGTGACACCTAACTGAAGTTTGACTAGTTTGGTCACCTGGGGTGAATTGATGACTTTGCTTTTAAAGCAAACTGTGAATATTTTGAACAGATATAAGCTGTTACGTCAAGCAGCACTGAACTCAGGCCATCCTGATACCAAATCTCAACTACTGAAGCAATTCACTAAGGCCTAAATCTGAGAACAGTCATTATGTCTTTATTTTTGAAATGGAAAGAAAAAAAAAGGCAATTGAAGAACTGCAATTACCAAAATCACTTAGGAAAAATATTTTAGATTGTATGAATAAAATATGAGATGGTTTTAACTACAACTTGTTTAAATGTCACCAGTGGAGTACCTCAGGGGTTGATGCAAGAGCTGATACGGTTTAACATCTCCATTAACAACATGGATGTTGGGACAGGGTGTTTTCCCAGCAAGTTTACAGACAATCTAAAATAGCAGGAGTGGCTGATGCACCAGATAGTTGCGCTGCCATTCAGAGAGACCTGGACAGGCTGGAAAATTTGGCTCAGAGGAATCTCATGAAGTAGAAAGGCATTTGGGGAGTACAAACTGGGGATCGACCATCTGGGAACTGGCTTTGCAGAAAATGACCTGAGAATCCTGATGGACAACAAGCTGAACAGAAACCAGCAATGTGTCTTTACAGCAAACACAGCCAACAGTTCTCTGCATTAGTAAGGGTGCCAGCAGACCGATGGAGCTTATCCTGCTCAGCACTGGTGAGGCCACACCTGGAGCACTGGGTCCAGTTCTGGGCTCCCCAGTACAAGAAGGACACGGACTTAGTACAACAAATCCAGTGCAGCACCACAAAGACTGGTAAAGGACTTGCATCTGTGGAAAGGCTGAGAGAGCTGGGTCTGGAGAAGAGTCCAGGAGGATCTTATTATCTTGTTTATAAATACCTGATAACAGGGGGTAAAGAGAGAGGTAGGCTCTTCTCAGCAGTGTCCAGGAACAGGATGAGAGGCAATGGACACAAACAAAAAAACCAAAACAAAAAGCAAACAATAAAGAACAAAAACAATCAATCAACAAGAAAAATAACAAAACAACCCCAAACCCCCCAATTAACAGGAAATTCAGTCTGAACATGAGCAAACGTTTTTACTGTGAGGATGGTCAAACACCGGAAGAGATTGCCCAGAGAAGCTGTGGAGTCTCCATCTGTGGAGATGTGGAGATACCCAGAACTTCAGTGGGAATGGTCTTGGGCAGCCTGCTCTATCAGAGGGGCTTAGACTGTTTCATCTCCAGGTCTCTTCCAACCTAAATGACCCTGTGATTCTGTGAAATAGAAAGTAAAACCATCCTACCTGCATAGCTCTGTATTCTGTTCTCCAGTTTATTAGATCAAAAAGCACTTCTTTTGATTAAATAAACTATTTTATCAGACTATCTATATCAAGCATGTTGGATTTCTAATAGCATTGAGACAGCTGACTCATATTTGGTTTGTTCAGGAAGAATTCCACTACACACTTGCAAGGACTCTGGACCTAATTTAGAATACCTAATAATGCAATCTTAAGCACCACCAACTGCATTAAAAACGTATTACATAACAGAGTCTCCTTAGCTCTTCATAGTGCATACACACCATAGTGATCTGACTAGTCACATTAAAAAGGAAGGTGCCTGGTGACAACTGGCTCTCTTCTATTACCTCACACTTGTATGCGGATCTTTGTATTACCATTGTAACTCTGTGTATAAAATAACCTGCCTCTGCAGCTTGGCTTACAATCTGGGCTCTATACTGACACTCACAGGCCACATAAATATTTGTCATGCAACCAGTCTCACTGCAAGCTGAGTGTAGGCATGTCTTTATAACATTGGGCTTGCAACCTTATAAACTCAATATATAATTCAATGTAATTAATGTATTTGAATTTCACTGTATCCTGCCTGTTGTCACTGTGCAAATGGATACTTCCTCTTCCTAACTGAAAAATGGGCTAATGCACCCATGACATGATCAAGGAAGAGGGAAGTTCACAAAAGGTGTTAAAAATATTATAAGGAAAATACTGGCTTCATTTGCCTAAAAAAACCCCATAAAACAAACAAAAAACTTCAAAGTACCAAATCCCCCAAAGAACCAATGGACCCTCCCAACAAAAACCCCACAACAGAAGGATGTTATTACTTACCTGTATTCTTGATGCTGAATCAGATACTGAGTTTATTTATATCCACTGCTCTATCTCCTCTAAGATACCAAGCCAACATTGCAAAAAGCATCAAAAGAGTATTACGGTCACATGAAAGAAAAAACCAAACCTATGCCATATGTTTCTGCCCACAACAAGTGCAAGATACTACAGGAATGTTCCTGTTATTGTACTGGACTATTAATTTTAGAGTAACAATTACATTATACTCTTCTGAGAACAGGCTGGCCATAGTCTGTGGCTCCTGGTCATTCACCAGAGAACTCCACTGTACATGTTAAAAAAGCATTAAAATACATTTTTCAAGAAAATTCAGGTCACTTTGCAATACAGTAGCTACAAAACATTTATTTTTTAAATAAAAACATTTAAATCATCAGGTTTTGTAAAACAGCATATCAAGTGTTTATCTTAATCTTTGTACTGTAAGCACCTTCAGTTTTATGCTAAAACAATCAACATAAATTATTATTTGGTCAGGCTATCAACCTACATTGAAATAAATATCCTTTTAACCAAGACAGGTCACTTAATACATACCAGATTTCCATATCTTTACAGAAAATTTCTCTGGTGATAAGTGAATTACAGACTGAAACCATGATTGAAATAATTTTTTTTTCTTTTTAATTACAGTGAAGACTGGCCTATAATTTTAAACTATAAAAACAATTATAAAGCACTACAGATGTAAAAAAAACCTGCATCACATCAGAGAGATATTTGAGATGGCTTACCTAAACTGTCTCAGAATAAGAGGTGGAATACAAACTCCTAAATTACTTAGAATGCACAGGGCTGGCCATATCACATGTCCCAGTCTTATGGGAAATTATCCATTGAACAGGAATAGAAATCTTTGTTTAATTGCAAGAAAGATAAGCCACTAATAAGTAAAAACAATATAGCTCAAAGAGCTTTTTATGCTGATACTATTGATTAAAAAACATAGGGTGCAAAATTCAACACTTGAAATTATATAAACCTTAAAAATACAGAACAGAACTTAACAGAAGTTTACAAGTCAAAATACTTCAGCACCTGAGATTTTCCTGTAGAAAGCCAAACAGAGATACTTTCTTCAGAAACATGTAATACAATCACCTCCTTTGCTCTCAGTATTACACAGGAATAATTGATCAAGAAAGAGTTGAAATATACATAATGCTCCAGAATTCTAATTAAGCCTTGAACGTAAATGTGCTATCAATCTATACTTAAAATTTGATTTGTGACTTTATTTTACGAAAACATTTTGTATTAAAAACTTGAATAGACAATCTATTAAAGTGTTCTGATGAAATTAAAGTTTAAACAAAAGACAAAGAACAGTATGCGACCTGAATCATGTTGACAAAAAACTAAGAATACTGCAACAGAAACAGCTTTGAGGAAAATATAGTAATAGTCTGCTATGCAAGCATTTAGATTTACAGACAACTAGTGGTTTTGTCTTTACTCTCGGTAAACTAATACTTTAAGGAAATTCTTTTCTATTTTTACTTTGAGAGCTGGGAAGTTGCATTTTCTGTGTTCTGCTCTGTGTGATTAAGATTTCATGATTTCGTTTGTATAATTGTATGCCATCTTCAAGGTGGACACAGTGGCGCATACCAGTCTTAGAACAGAAACTTCCTTGGTTTTGAAGCTTTAAGCAACAGTGTATTCTATCTGAACTCCCAGACCCCAGAGTAAAGGAGATGAAAACATTTCAACATAGGTCTTAATGAAACAGTATTCTGATGGGAACACAGTAGTCTTAGTCTAACATTATCTAATTTTATTTATGAAAACTATTTAAATGTCAAATGATCTGCAAAATTAAGACTTCAAATACTGGAAAATGACAGATGTTCCTTTAATTCTAAAAATGCTTTCATCAGGGAAAGTATACTGTAGATTCAGTTTTATTTAATCATTCACTTAGAGATACTGTAAAAAATTAAACTTCCAGTGTTATCAAAGCTAAATGTTCCTCCCCTCACAATTAGCTACTTGGAATTTTCTGGAAACTTTCTATCACTGAAAACCAGTCAAGCACATCTGTTTCTGTCCTTTGATTCCTAAATACGAAAAAGCAGGCACTCAGTAGTACCTCAGGAACAAAAGCTACAGAGATTATACTGAAAGATACCATATTAAATTATAGCAGTTTTGAAATCAAGTGCAATAAAATGCACCACTGGCTCACTTGAAACCAATTATCCTTAAAACCCACCAACTTTCTTCAATACAAGGTGCAGCAGAGTTTAAAAAACAAGAAGGGGGGCAAACCCCTCTACCACAAACAAAAAAGTCAGACCCAAGAATATTGCTTCCAGTGCAAACACTGTAGTCTTCAAAAGGTTAGGAGTACAAATATTTACGTTCCAGTGTATCCTTACCTACAAGGAATGTTGTTTCACATTACAAAGTATGTCAAATACCTTTACTCCAATCGCAATACTGACATTTACCCTCTCAAACCGATATGGCGGCTGAAACCAAAATGTTTAGACAAGCAGTGTAACTTTATGGAGAAACCAATGCACACAGTTGAAAGTTCTCACAATAACCAAGGGCAAAAACTGCAAATGCAGCTGCTGGTTCTTAACCAATTTCAGTATCAAATGCCAGCAAGTAACCACCTCCTTAATGAGGAGTGAACAGAATCTCCTGTACCAGCACCTTAAAGCCCTTGTACCTCTCCCTGAGCCTACAGGCCACAGAGGCAAGCTGCAGACCACCACTTCTTAGGTGAAACTCTTCTTGACAGAACACAGCCTCACTCTATATGTTCTTCATTTTTCCAATGTGAGAAAGTTAAATTTCTAGCAAAACCCCTCAAACCTAAAGAAAACTTCTGTGACACTGCAGAGGGAGGTGGGCATTTTATTTTAGTCATTCAAAATATACTCACAAAGTTCACCTAGAATACTATTTTGCAGCATTGTGCTTTTAGAGTTACTAGCTGGGATTCCAAGGAACATTTGAAAAAGGCACCTACTACACTTAATTAGCTGCCCATTTTAATAATTTTGGTACTATTTGTCACAGTACATCAGAAAACAGCAGCACAAAGTGTTAGATGGACAAGAATTTTATATTTGTTCCCCTTTATGAAGCAAACATTTTTAAAATGAAAGGCGCTCACGACAGAAACTCTCTCTCCAGTTCATATATAGACGGCCGACAAGTTTTGCTCTTCATTCTGCATAAGGGCACAGTACAGTCTCTGTTTTGACCTTCCACATCAATATCAAGTAATGAGGGCATGTGGCAGTTAGTTCTTTCCTCAGCATCTGACAAGAAGTTAACATCTGGAACTACATTGCCCTCTGAACATTCAGAGTCTTTAGAGTTTGGTTTAATAATACGTGGAATAATCTGCCATGCATCGATTTTACTTCTTAGAGAAGAAGGTCGAGGCCTTGAGATAGTACTGACAGCGCTTTGCTTTTCATTTGAAACACCACTGTGATTGCTTCTTTGTTGAAAAGATGGAGAGGGCAGGGTTCCAGGAACTGACAGGACCGGGAGTCTGGAGACATCATTGGTTGAAGCAACTCCATTAGCTAAGGGAAAGAAAGCCCAAACAAAAAACCGCAAATTTAAACTATGTGACTTCTTGAATTCTTTGCCATTTGTAAAACTGGCTTGCCATAAACACTAGTGGCTTTTCTTCCACCAGAAAAACTAAGAGGTTTGTACACTGTGGGCAATCTCCTACGACAAGACCAGTGGTACTCAAGTAATGTGTTTGCATCTATACTCACTGCTACTGGCAACCACAATTTATTTTTTATTGCTACAAAAGAGATGTAGGGAGAAAGCACTAACCCCCCAATAACCGGATGAATATTAATACTCGAATAAAGCCCCATGAACTTCTTCAGTTATTATGAGGAATTACACATGCACAGAGTACCACAAACAATTATATTTAAGCCACCCCAGAATATCAGTACTGAAATTTAGAACTTCTTTTCAAAAACTCATTGATCATAAGCTTATCCATTTAAATGTAAACCAGATTTAAAGAAATTATTTTGAGCTTAAATTTTTATCATCAGTTTAACTGAAAGATTCATAGAAGTTCTTAATTACCCACCTGTAGTCTGAAAATGGTTCCCATCTGATAAGGCTCGCCTGTGACCCAACATACTTAACTTTGTGGAGGGATCTTTTGGCACATTTTGAGACTCTTGTTTCAGACCAAGATTAAAAGCCTGATTTTTCAATTGTGTCGAAACTGTGTTAGGAGCCAGCTGTATCCTCTGTTCTCTCTTACTTTCAGAAGTTTGAGATGAAAAGTTGTCAGTGGAACTACATCGACCACAATCACCAAGCACAGTGCTTACAAAACCATCTTCGCTGTCAGGTTGAAGTAGGCATTTTGTGGAAATGGAGGGCATAGAGAGAAGATTCACAGTATCTGCAGCTGGATTTAGGGATGGAGTACTTGTTTCCTCTTTCTTGGACTGCAGTCGTGTAGGGCTGGCACTCCTGCGGAACTTTGAAGCACGCTGAAATATTCCATCACGCTTCTTCTTCTCATCTTTAGGCAAGAGCTCATCGGGACCCTGTGACTTGTTCAGCTCTCTGATATCTAAGCCCAGGGCAACAGATGCAAGGAGGACAGCACACCCATACAGCACTGAATCAGTCTTCTTTTTGTGCAGCGTCCTGCTCAGACTGTTTGTAGGTGTCATTTGAGGAGTACTATTGGTAGAACTAGCAGAGGTTCCTTCTTCAAAGCTCTCGTGTTCTACTGTGTTCTCTCCCTGATCATCTTTCCAAAGAGGTAGATTAATATAGGCCTGATTGGGCAACTTAATTGGCTTTGGTCTTTTACTGTCCGAAACTTCAGGGATAAGTTTCTTATCAGTGCATGCACCTGTAAAACATCACAGTATCCTTTAAGATTGCAGTTCAACTGTTCAGCATGCCTGCATACGTACATCATCCCTTCCTTTAAAATGCACAAGTATTAAACTTGAAGGATACTGTACAATCCATTTAGATGCTGTCAGAAGCTCAGACTCACATACTGTGTTTCAGAAACACATCCTACGCCTAAGCCTCTTGGTGTTTGCAACACTTTGATAATGGTTTTAAAGTAACACAGAAAATATTTCCGTGTATGGATTACAGAGAAGTAATTAACTATATAAAAACTGCCAGACAAGATCTGGAATATATTCTTTACAATACTTTCAATTAAGCTGAGTTCCAAAATCCAGTCAGTTACTAGAAATTCTTCCAATTAATTCATTAGGTCACGGTGGTCTGGAGTAAAAAGTAAATTTGACATCTTACACCTAATGACAAATAAAAAGGAGGTATTATTTGACTTACATGTGTCCTACATGTCCTACTATATCCTATATATATATACACACTACATGTCCTAAATAGTCCTACTATAAACTACTGAATGCTAGAGAATAAACACAGAAGTATTTGAAATTCAAATATGTTAACTTTGTATGCAGGGTTTTAGTAGTAAGCTAATAAATGTATAAAATTACTATTTGTGAAGCCTAGATTTATACCCGTACCAGTATGCATGAAGATTAAAATGCCTTTTTCCAGCAGTGTCCAAGCAGCTTACTATTTCCTCTCCCAGATGGCATAAATCTAGCTGCTGCTACAGATACCAGGTTATATCACAGGCTTTTTTCCTGACACTGATAACTTAATTTTCTCAGATAAGAGAATCCATAGTATAGAAAAAGGGTATGCAAACTTTAAAATTATTAAGAATATTTTATAGTCACAGCCCATTATAGTAATGGACACAAAAAGCAACATGCAGCTATTATGTCCCTGATCCGAAGGGGACCAAGTATGTTTTTTGTTGTGATTTTACCTGTAAATAGCAACATGTTGTCTAAAACACTACAAGATTTGAAATATAAACTTTTTTTCTTGAGAATTTAGGTAGCAGGTCTCATTCAAAAAAACAGGAAACTAATATCTGGGAACGCATCAGGGCTTACAGGTTTTTAAAAAACTATGCATTTTTTCTACAACTATGCAGATCCCACAACAATGTCATCAATGATTATTTAAATGTCAAGACAATTACTTATTTAGATTCTTTTTAAAAGAAACAAAAAAGTGGTGACTGCAGATCTCATATACAGAGCAGCCTGCAACTCAAAACCATGAAAAAAATCTCTATATGGTTCTGCTCACAGACCATGTATATTTCTCAGGGGCTAACGATGTAAATACGGGGTTTTTTTGCAGAGGAAAACAGCTGGCAGCATGATTATTCCTATAATAAACTGCATAATCCTTAAAGGAATTCAAGCAATACAATTTACAACATTGTACGTAATAATACTATTATATGGCTACTTTCACTTTTTCAAAAATAGCTCTTACCTTGGTCCACAAATAGTGAAGCTAAGGGAACACCCTTCTGATTTTTCATTAAAACAGTTGACCAAGGGTTGCTGCCATCTGAAAGGGGTCTTACTCTGCAATAACAAGTTATTTTGAGATTACAGATACCATGCTCACATAAACTTTGTGAGAAAATTACTTTCTTTTTAAACTTTAAACCTGTAGTACATAACTTGAAAACCTTTCCAAAGGTAAAAAAAAGACGTAGTAGCATTGAAGCATATGATTATAAATGTAAATGTGCCTTCATGTCAGGTATTTTTTTTCGATAAAAATTTCACGCCTAAAAAGAAAGCCAAAGAACAATGGGCCTTCGTTACCTACTGAACAACACAGGTTTGTGAAAACCTGGACAACAGTTTCATTGTGTCAAAGAAATGATGTGAATATTGGAAGGTTATTAAACGTAGTGACTTTAAAACAAACAAAAATAATATAAAGCCAGTTTCAACTGATCGTCTGGAACCAGCTCCTGACACAGGTAAATGAGTGGATATCCCTACCAAGAAAAATAGAAAAGGCACTATAAATAATTGTGTATACTAGAGAAACAAAGGAAAGAATTTCTTACTTCAGAAGAGCTGCTAATCTCTAGTTTCAAGCCACTGGAAAAATAATCTGAAAGTAAAGCTGTCCAGCTGATTTTCATAACCCTTTCACCCTCTGTTTGTCAGCATAAATGATGTTGCTGGTGTGAACTGTGCCTCACACATGCCAAATCAGTCAGTCTTACTTAATCACACTGGAAGTGCCCAGTGGGGGCCATGCTTGCAATTCCTCAAAGCAATGTGAGGAAGGGCAAGAAAGACAGGCCCTGAATGTCTGGTATGCACTGGTAGCTCAGCATCCCAGTATGTTCCAAATCTCAAAAAACAGAGATAAAGGGTAATAGGTAAGAGTCAATAAAACTTTAACATAAGCAGGTGTTTCATCCTCAAGTCTAAGTACTCATTATTAATGTAATTTCTAAATGAATTTAAAGGTAGGAGTTTTTGCTGTAACTAGAGACAGCAGAACTTTTTTCACTCATTACCTATGACAGTGATTCCGTTACCAACAATCCTTTAGTATCATCAAAAAACCAAAATGTAGTAGACATACTTGTCCTTACAATCTGCACGATCCTTTGTTTGAACTGAACTTGGTCCCCATGTACAACCTTTCTTTTTAAAATTTCTCTTCACATCTTCAAACTCTTCTTGGTGGTAAGTTGTGCTCCTTCCCCAGGTTCTGTTGCTTTCATCTGAAGTTACTAGAGATTGGATTTAAAAACAAAAAAGCCCACACACATAAATACTATTTCCAAAGGCAAAATATTTTGACAGAATAGAGTATCTTCTGCACTGCAAAACCACTTGGACACAACAACACACAGGAGCAGAAAAAAAATTGAGTTTTTTTTCCTTTTAAAAAAAACACCACGCAAACTTCACTGATCCAAAAAGATGAGCAAGAAAGAAAAGTAATTTATGAGCTGACAAGAGACCCAGATTAAAGATAAAGCAGCAAAGCAATCATATTTTCCATGCTTCCTTTAACTGAGAACCTTATATTTAGGTAATTCAGACAAGTGAGTTAGACTGAGCACTTAAATTCAGTGAAGAAAACATAGTCTGTGGACAACTGGTATCAAATGAAACAGAATAATCCAATTGTGACCATGATTAACACTTTCTTTCTCACTACACCAAAACAAATTATATTTTTAAGTGTCTAGCCTCCATTAAATGCTTAGTCTGTCACTGTCTCAGCTGACAAATTAAACAGAACCAGCACCTTGGAAACATAATGAAATCTTGCCTTTTTTCACAACCCCACTGGGAAGTTCATATTCACTTGTGATATCTACATCTTGCTGGTACACATAAACACTGTTTCTTCGGCCATTAGCTGTGTGTGTATCTGTTTTTGGAATCACTGAGGAAAAATTAAGAGAATGTAGTAGAGATCTTAGTCAAATTGATTTCAGAAACAGAACTGTTTCCCTCATATTTTTATCTTTAGGTCATAAATCTTGGATCTATAGAGGCATTAAGCATCTTCTGATGATGGGTTTTTACAGCAGAGTTTAAAGGATCGTCTTTATAGGACCCAGCCTGGGAAGGCATACTTTCACATGCCACTGACTAACTGAAGCATTAGCTTGGTATCATGATGGCATGCTTACAGATATGATGGAGAAACCTAGGAGAAAAGCAATGTAGCCAGTTAGAACAGCATGATAGATGAGGTGGCATTTACATGTCCATGGTTCTGCTGTTCCTTCACTGTCCAGATTCTTCTCCTACCTTGCCGTACACCTTCTCACCAGCACAGCTCACCCTGTAGCACAGCACTATACTTGGCCAACCTTACACTCCCCATTTTCAACCACATTCCTATGGAATACGTACCTTAGCGGTTTTCCTTCTCCCTCCAAAACTCCTTTCAAAATCAGCAGAATTTGCTTTAATAAGAAATTAACTAGATTTTTCTTTTAACTTAGCATTTAGATTTGAAAGCTAGACTCGCTCATGACAAAGTGAAGCAGTGAAGTAACCAGTTGTTATATAGGCCCGTTCAAATCACCTATATTTGAGCAAGTCGTCTTGAAACAAAGACGCTTTGAAGTTAAATCAAGATAAAATATTATTGTGGGAAAGGGAATTTATTTTGCACAGGTGCAGATGGGTGTGGAAGCTAAATTGTTTCAGCTAGATACTCCTGAGATATCTGATAAGCTTTTAGGTAAAACCTAAGGATCCAAACTCAGAAGCAGACATGTACTTCTTTTAAACGAGAGCCTTTATGTTGTCCTGCATGTTTAAGTCCTATGAATACAAATGCCTGCTCAAATAAAAAAAAAAACCCAGTGGCACTTAGCACACATGCAAGGAGTGGCACTGCTATAGTTTACACAAGGCTATGCAATTAAAAAAGCAAACACAGAAAACTCCAAGTTTTCAGAACCATGCCAATACCTGACATTTGCTTCATTTCCAAGCATTTCCTTGCAGAGCAAGAAGAATCAAAGATAAAATGAGATAATTTATAAGTAATTACGACATTTTACTAAGAAAAGCCTCTTTACCTTTCTGCAAAAAGCAAAGCAAACCAACCAACCGGAAAAACCTACCACAGTTTGAGGACAGGAAACTATTGGCAACACAGATACTCTGTCAGTTAACATCTGAAAAAACCCCACTTAATTCTCCTTCCAACTCAAATTTTCATTAAGAAAAGCAAGACAGAGTTTGTGCACCTCTCTCCTTTATCCACAACACATGGGTAGTAACGGTCTGTGCCCATTGCTAACTGTATCCACTGCAGCTCAAACACATACTGAAGTGCGAGAGACGACATCACTTCTTCCCTTTAGACATGAACAATGAAAAGGATTTCATAAGGCAGAGGTGTTCCAAAGGAGATGAGAGATCTGATTTCTATCCAAACTCTAAGCAAAATTTCAGGCTATTTTAAAAATCAACCAATCTTTAGACTAGCTACAGAACAGTATGGAAAAAAACCTCATGCATTCTGATTTCCCCTTCTCATTTATAGCTGACAAAGCCAGATTCTGAAGTAATCTCCCTCACAGGTGACTACACATGCAAGAGAAGATAGCCAACATCCATAAGCAATCAGCTGGAACAGGTTCCACTGATTTCATAAAGAGAGAGAAGCTTAAGGCATTGCTCTCTGAATATGGATAATCAGACAATCTACTTTGCACAATAGATCAGACAATATAAATGCAAGCAGTGAATCCTGCAGGAACTGTTTTGTCTGTGTATAGGTCATTCCCAAATATAAATGCATGCTTCTCTCTACTAACACGATCATATTCCTGGTACCTCCACTACCTGAGCATGAACATACCTTCCTTTCTGTCATCAGTATACATAATAATGTAGACTTGCAAATGTACTCACAGTTTTATTTTTGTCTCTTTTTCTTGTCTTCAGAAAATCTAAAGCAAGATTTCTTATGGATTTATATCTGCTTAAAGCTTGATTCTCTTTTGACGTAAGAAAGTTGGGGTTACTGGCTCATTCTTTGTCTTTCCATCTTACAAGACTCCCCTACACTCTGAACCTTTCTTTTCCTTTATCAACTCCAATACCTAATAAAAACTTGTTTTCCATCTTACTTGGGTTCTAAATGTGATGCTTTGCCTTCTGTCATAAATTTTGATTTGTCATTGTTTTATCCCAGTCAGTTTATAATCTGGTTCCCAAAGTAATTAAGTAAAGATACAATTTAAAGCATCCACAATCATTTTTAATTACTGAAAATTATTTAGCATTTTAGTAAGATTATCCCCCCTTCCAAAGAAGTTGCAACTGTTAGAACCAATCAAGGGATGTGGAAATAAGACAGAAATCTGGCCGGAATCTTATACTACTACCAACATTTCAGTAAGTATATGGAACACTCTCTATTGATCAAATGAGTGGAGACTTACATTGTATAGCTCGAAGACGAGGAATTATTGTGGGGCTACTTGATGGACTAGAGCTGTTACTGTTTAAACTCCTCCTCTTATCCAGATTGGGGGATGCCTGCACTGTTATTTTGTGCTGGAAGTCTGTAAGAGAGCAAAACAAATCAGTTTTAATGTTCTGAATAAAAAACTTCTCAGAAAAACGTGATGCGATACTTCTTAAAACAAAGTTATATAATGAATTAAGAGTGCATTATAGGTAATTTATTTATACATGTAAGAGATATACATATTAAAAACACTGAAACTCTAAATGTAACAATTTGGATTTTGAGTAAAGCAGGCAGGATTTCACACCTTCATGTGACAGGTTTGCAAGAACATGAACAACAGCAGGTAGGTCCAAGTGGACCTGATCTGAGACACATCCACACCACAAGCTGTTATTCAATCTTTTTGGTTGTCACAGGAGAGGCAAAAAACACTCCTCAGTATTTCATCTCAGATGAATCAATACTCATGGCAATCAGATTTGCCTTTTTTTTTAACATGTAATTCATATACACTATTAAAAAAAGCATTAACAAAGAAAAGTCACATTTATCCATGTGAGAAAATCATAACAGCAAACTACAGAATTACAAATATTTATAGCAAAGTAGTAAAAAAAAGAACAATGAATATTGAGGAGGAAAAAATTCAGGAAATTAAAATTAACAATATGCCCCTCTAATGGCCTTCATCAGTGGAATTACACTGTACACTATTCTTAGAATAGAACTGTCTCACGGACAAGTTCATCTGGATGTTCTTGATAACAAGGAGCTAATTGCTATTCTGAATGAATTTTTATTTTATTACTGTTTCAAGTTAAATATAAGCAGAACTGGAATCAAAGGACCAAATATTCAATTGAAGCTTGCAATCCAGCATAAATCTAACTAAAAACCATAAATCTAACATGTTTGTCTGGGAGGCTGTAGGGTGGCTTTCACCTTATTCGCTCTTATTTTAAAGTAAGGAAAAATAAGCTTATTTCAATAGTGCTGAAATAGTACTTTAAATATTACTGCCCTCTTTGTGTCTTTCCAGCTACCAGACAGCTACAATTCGGTCAGACTTGTGTTAACATAGCATCAAGTTCTTATTGCATTTGCAATAAATTGACAGACTTGACCTGGAAGCCACTGAAAGGAAGCCCATCAATCCCAGGATGCTGGTGCCACTAAGGAAGGCTTTCCAACCATTGGTGAAACCTTGAGATTGTGTAGTGCTATCTTGTGGCAACATTAAAATGGCACCTCTAAACCAGCCCCTAAGAAATGAAAGACCCTCACTGCCTACAAACACGCCTCCTTTGCAAAGGGGGCATTTTAATGCATTCATGGGCAGAATGAAATGCTCTAACATTCAAATTATACCTATTTGTAGTCTGAAATCATCTGCTGCTGCTATTAATATGTTTTCTTCCATGAGATAAGGCACCGAGGATTGTAACTGCTGTGTTGTACTTGCGACTGCAATAAGCGTGCAGTTTGGACCTACGGCAGCTGTACCCCAGCCCTTTCGAATCACTGGTTTTTTGCTTGGTATTTGCAAGTCTAGGGCAAACAGCACTAATATTTGATCATGTTAGAAAGTTCTAGCCTGTACTAAAAAGGTACTTTTCTGTCTGTACAGAAACAATGATAACAAAAGTCTGAACTTTGGACCAGTATTAAATCATGTGGCTCTCATGCTAGTGAACTTTCCATCCAAATGGGATGAACTTCTAGCTGAATCATTCTTCCACATGAAATGAGGACTAGTCCACGAGAACATGATATGTGAAAACTGTTTCCTTGCGAGGAGGGAGCCATACAATTCTTACCAAACCCTTCTGTGCATTACAGTAGAACCTGGCAACAAAATAAAATAGTAGCCAGCACTGAAAACATGAACCACGGAACTGAAGAAACTGGCATATTTAATCATTACATACACTGTGAACTTTTAAAAAAATTGCAGACCTGAAGGCAAACTAATTCTGTGTCCATCTTTAAGTTTTAACCGGCTTCTTTTAAACTTCCCCTTCCTCTTCTTTACATTGGGTTTCTCTTGGTTTAACTGGAATATCATGATATTCAGCTCGCGCTCCAGTACGTCGATCTCGCGTTCCGCTAACTGCTGCTCACGGCGCTTCAGTAATTCTTCTTGAGATTTTTGCTGAAGAGCTGCTCTTGTTAACTCCTCTTCTCGTGATCGAAGCTCCTGAAGACAAGATTCACAAAAGTAAAACTAAGTAATAATGTGAAGGCATATTAAAGGACATATGAAGCACACAGTAGGTTGTATTTCCTGATTTATTTTTATGATGCACTATATACATGCAACATGCACATACAGTCTTCTGCCAGTCCTCCATTCCGAATAAACCAAGATTCTGTATTCAAAATCAAGCATTACACAGATTTCCTTTTAACCATTTAACTTAAGTCACTTTACTAAAGCAGGCAGGCAGTGGCAATGGGAACAACACACGCAATCAAAGATTATCAGCTAGCAGCCCAGCAGAAAATGTGCTTGAAGTATTTCACATGATGAGAAACTCTTGCACAGCATGAGGGCTGCTCTTGGATAGCTCCTACACTTTAACATAAAGCCAATGACCTGATGAATACACAAATTATTGCCTTTATCTTAAATTCTCTAACCTTTCCTGTTTTTCAGCCATGTATTAAGTAGCACTTTTCTATCTAGAAAAGCAATCAGTATTACAGTGAATGTGGATTAGTGCAATAGGATAAACTAAGTCATAAGACAGCTGTTTCTTAATTAAAATCTAGCAGGTATCTGTAACATCAAGCAGCTGAATTACCACTGAATTACAGCACACAGACTCCCCAACCACCACTCTCAGAAAAGCTGTTCTTCTTTTATTCTTTTTTAGTTTTGGAAAAGGAAAAACTTTAGTAAGGAAGCTAGTTAATTTTTCAGGGTAAATGAATACCCAAGGCTAAACAGCTGTAAACCTAGCGTCTTAAAATTATCTTAATCTTCAGCTTCCAAAATCTGTTAAAATATATCTGAAATTTAAGACCTTCCTAATTTTAGATCTTCCGTCATAGTATGGGGCATATTACACAGGAAAGAGAGCTACACATAACACTTTTAGTCTATATCGCTAATAATACTGTACTGAAAGTATAGGAAAACGAGAACTAGATGTGACTCATAATGTATGTTTCTCATGACATATATGTCATGTCATATGATTCTGTACATTCCACCTGGATTGAAATTGAAATTCAACTCAGAAAACCATCATTTGAAATAAAGCTATGCTAAAAGTTCAGGATATCTAAGAATTTTGTTTCTATTTAAAATGAATTAATTTTGTCACTATACAATTTTATAATAGTGGTGTTTCTTGGTTTTGTTTGTCTTTGTTTTGTTTTTATTTCAGAGCAGACTGCCTACTTCTGCTCACTGGTATCCAGCAAAGCTGTATGCCAGAAGAATTCCTTATTTCATACAGTGAAAGCAAAAAAACTACTTCCTGAACTATATTACTTCAGTGTTTTCAAATGAGGAGATCTTCAAATGTTCTTGCCAAAAAGACAGTGGATTTCAAAAGACAGGTTGGCATTGAAACAAACTGGTTCAGTGAGAGGTGTCTGTTCTTCAGAAAGATACTTTTTGGGTTTTTCTACAGCTATAGCACACGTACACTGCTTATCATGGGTTTAAAATTTAATTGATATGACTGACAAATTTCATATGGTATACTAATTTTGAGTGAGCTTGTTTCAACATAATATTGGAAACAAATTTTTTTTTTAATTGACCCACTTAACATACAGTGTTTTGCTAAAGGCAGTTTTGGAAATTCAAAGGAACCTGTCTTCATGCCAGCAAGTAAGGCTTTCAGTTGTGTTCTTCTGTTAGCTTTCATTTTGCTTTTTTAAAGATATTTAACAACTTAATTTAGAGACTCCTGAAAATCCTCACTTTTCTCCTCCTCCTGTCCACTCAGAACAGGACAACCTAAAACAAGGGTTGAAAGCAGAAACTACATGAATTCAGACTTAGAAAAAAGATACCTTAGAGTTTAAATAGGAAAGATCTTTATTACTGCATTAGTACAGTAATAAAGGTACAGTAGGAGACACTGTTGATTTTCCCTCTTTCACAGCCCTCAAATCCAGGTTCCATAAAGCTCAGCAACCAGGCAAAAACTGAGGGCCTGTACTGAAATGGTAGATGGCCTAGAAGAAGTAAAAATGTTTCCTCAATGAGAGACCAAGTATTTACTCTTTTCCAAATAAACTAATTAAAAACAGACTTACTGCAATTAGTTATGCAATGTTTCCACACTGCTCTACAATTAAAACACCCATTGTAAGGAAGCTTGGAAAGAACTCTGTATTAAAGTTGCTCAAGAACATTTGTCAAAATAAGATTGTGATCTTCTCTTCGAGTAGGCGTCACCATCACTCATTTGCAGTAAGCCCTTGAGGAAATTCCTCCAGCTACAGAAGTTCCTCTTTTACAGGAGGAACGAGACTCCATGCAGAGGATTTTTGTATTATTGTTATTATTATATAAATACTTTATAGACATTACTTTCTCTCTAGCAGCTGACAGCAAAATTGATAATGTGCCAAATTTAAAAACCTTGTATGTATGAAAACCTTGTCTAAGTCAAAGTTACATGTTTTCAATCTTAAAGAAGTAAACCTCACTAGGGTAGATGCCTCTGGAGATGCACTTACTCTGGCATATAAAAAGTAAATTTCATTTTATCTTTTCCCCTCCCTAACTGAGCTTAATTCACTTTTGCACCAAAAATATGACTCTTCTCCCAAACCATTTCACCTGCTTATTTAATCCTAAGCTTGATTTAGTCAGATTTTTCTTGGCTAGGAAATCTCATACTAGATTAATGCCTCCAGAAAAACAAAAAATAAACAAAAAACTTGAACAGGAAGGCCTGTTACAATTGCTCCCAGAGAAAAAAGAGGAAAACGGTTGGTTGAGCAGTTGCTGGAGGGGCCAAAAACAGAGTTATGTTCTATGGCAGGTTGAGGCAAGTGAACACAGTAGCTGGTGACCCCACGGCAAGTGAAAAAAGGAAGCCTCTACTCTCTGTAGAGGGACTATAACTCAACTGCAAAGGAAGAGATCTGACAGCTACTGAGGCACACAGTTCAGCTCTAGCACACTGTATGCTTACTGCAGGCAGAGCAGACCACATACTCACCCAGTTCTGTGAACCAAAATGGAAGAGGGAAATGTGGAGCGTAGAAGAAACAGTAGATAGGAAGCACGTAATAACACTGCAATCTTATGGGTGATCAGTAAATTCTAGTACCACTATGCTGATATTACAGTACATATGTAATATCATACCCAACATTAGCCAAAAATCCTCATACTGTCTTAAATGCCATTTATGGCATTTGATGAGAATAACTGAAGGACAAAGGCTACAAACAGTGACTTGCAAGAAAAGAGTTTAGTTCTTGCTTTTGTCAGTTAGTGACTACATCTTCTATGAATTTTCTTCACAAGTCACTGCATTTCAATGATTGCCTTTCTCGTCTACCATCACTTCATGCAAACTAACAGCAAATATATACTGGGCAATAATTATACTGCAAGAAACCTTTCCTTCAGCAAAGAAGGAATCTGTTTCTTGCAGCAGCATTTCTAACAGGGACTCAAGAGCATACCTGGCCTATTCCAACTGTTATCCTTATCAAGCTGTCAAAAGGAAAATGGAAAACTCTGGGTGATTAAAACCAAGTTGAAGTAAGTATAACAGAAGACAAAGAGAACTGACAGCGAGTACCCATTTAGCACAAATATATCCTGGCATGAGAAAGAAGATCAGTGACAAATCTGAGTAATAAACAAAACAAATCGGATTTGCTGATTCATGTGTATGAGTTTGACCTTATTAATATCTGGCAAGAACACGTCCCAGACTGAAACACTGAAAGGCATCCATATGATTGGTCTATTCAGCAAGAAGAGAGATAAAAGCACTATTTCATTTTTGGAAAAGAAGCCATGGGATACAGTCACATAACAGGATAAAAGGCTTTTCATTCTCACAGTTGAGGAGAATGTTCAACAGCAGCTGAAAATTTGCAGTCAAAGATTAGCTAAGGGATAAATTCGATTTAAGTGATACATACAAACATACAAGAAAAAAGAGAACAAATTTTAAGAAAGTCAAATTTACTAGAATGCCACATTTACAGATCTACAACCTGTTTTCTTTGGGGAGACAGGTGTGGATATCTTTCTTTTTCAACTGTCTGCATATTTCCATGAGTACATTGGTAAGTAACAATTCAAAAGTTCAAAACTGCTGTATCACATAAATATACATACAAATACATTCCCTTCCTTCACTGCCATGCAATTGGAAAAATCAACTTACTTTTTCCTTGGTCCTTAATTCATTAAATATCTGCTGAATTTCCAATTTCCAGTCATCTTGCATGGAGTGGAAAGACTCTTGAGGCATTTCAGTCATAACTGCCCCTTCAATGGCAGTAAGCTGTTCAAGAATTAAGGCAAACGATGGTCGGATATGAGGGTCCTGCTCCCAGCATTCTAGAATTTACCAAAATCCTGTCAGTTTTTAATAGCACATAGAACTTTTTGAAGAACTACGTGAATTTCAAGTTACTTGCTACTGCAGTTCAAGTCCCAATGTGTTCTCTTTACCTGCAAGACTTCCCCAGTCCCGTCTCAATTTACAGAGGTGACATCTACCTACTTGTACTCAGAAGATTGCTTTTCTATTAATAGTAAATTTTTTTTCATGTCTATCTTTAGCATCTGAAAGAGTAAAACTAGCAATATTGTCCAGAAGGGATACATACAAAAGGTAGAAAAATTCATTAAACACAAGGAAATAGCCATTAGCAAGCAATGTTTATTTCTCACTAAAATATTTCCAAAACATTTTTGACACTCAGGAAGAAACAATGAAGAAAAATGGCATTTGCAATTCTTCCCCTAGGGATTTTAATCTTATCTTGTATTAATCTGTATTATAAATGTGTAATTTATAAAAACTAATGCAATTTAAATGTAAAACAAAATCTGTGAGATCAGAGCAAAAACTGTATTGTTGCTACTGAAAAACTTAAATGCAACATCATAACACTGTTTCCCTCAGAAACACACCCAACTCTCTGTAACACCAGAATGCTGTGTAAAGAAAAACAAAATACTTGGTACACAGCACACTATCAAATGAGGTATTTATTTGGCAACCCCATGACTAACTATCTCATTCCCCCAAAATATAACTATTTAAATACATAGGAAGAAACAACATGGATACCTTTCATTAGTTTTGCAAAAGGTTCAGGGCAGGTGGATGGAATGGGCAAAGTAAGCTTATTGACAGCTACTCCGTAAGCCACAGCGAGGCCGTCAATGCCACGGTAAGGAACTTCTCCTGTAAGCAGTTCCCACAGCAACACTCCGTAACTACAAAAGGTAATTTTTTTAAAGTTATTTTCTGAGAAAGAAACAAGAACACAAGAAACACAAGGACAATCCGTCCAACCATGTACTGAAATTCATGAGGATTTCCCAGTCAAAGGTGAATGCCTTTAAGTCAGCTCTACTTTTGTCATTGTGCACCTTTCCATTATAGTGATTAGGCAAACTGGATGCAACTTTAAGACTGGCTCGCACTCCTATTCAAAATGTAAGCCGGAAGCTACTTCTCTAGAAATGCTAGTTCCACATAAATCTGACTTACAATAGGAAGTCTGAATGACAGGAAAACAAGCAACCTTCTACCCACCAAAAAACAAACAATAAAAAGTAATCCTCAGCAGAGCAATCAGACCATTCCCCTTTCCAAATATTTCACAACAATTTACCTAGATGGACATACTTCTTTTTTTTTTTTTAATAATAGTAATAAAGATTACAGAAAACTCATCTTTATCTGGAAGTTTGCATTTCTAATCCCCTTGTGCATATATAAAGGCCAGTTAACTTGTCACTTCACTTCCCACGAAGGTGCAACAAGACTGAGAAATTATTTCATGTACACGCAACTAATTTCTCCACACTAGAAAAAATGCCCCCACAAAATCCAAACAAAACAAGACCGTTTCCAGTGAAAGGTGCTGGCATGAAGAGATCTTTTCTCAGTGTCGGGTACAGAAATCAAGAATCACAGGAATTCCTATTGCAGTACCAATAACCGTAAGGATTTCTGCAATGCTCTCCACTCAAAGAAGAGCTGGGTGTTACTTTTACCTTCTTTGGGACTGCGTGTCCAGTGCTGGCTTGTTCAAATGACCCAAGCCCCTACAAAGGGCTGGTACGGCACGCTGGCTGCTGTGGCTCTAGAGCTCCTGTTCTACCACCACTGAAATGGACAGCTTTCACAGTCATTACTGTGGAAGTGGGAATTACTCATTTCAAAACGTTAGCCTAAAGTGGACTTTATGACTGGATTCGGTTTTTTGCTCCTCCCCTCATCACCATACCCCTTCCACTTCTCTTCCTGCCAGGGAACCACTTGTACCTGTAGAACAAGGATACAAAGGACAACCTATCGCTGCTTTTGAATAGTATAGTGAGCAGGCAAAGCAAAAATAGAATACAAACTATCGCTCTTGCCACTTATCTCCCAGTGTGCAAAGAAACCACCTGCAAGTTTTGCACGACTAGACTGAACTCTCCAACACGAGAAGAAAAGCATTCTGCACTGGGTAAGTGAGGGCTGTGCACCCCTTAGGACTAGAAAGGACACCTCAAGTGGAGCAGATGGGACAGGGAGAAGAACACACACCAGTTAAGGTTTTCTATCACTGTCTGCTTAATGAGAAAAAGTCAGTCAGCATTATACAACACCTTATAACATCATTTTAATAAATAATAAAACAGCAAACTACACAATATCAGCACAAATACCAGCAGTGCTTTGTTATCTATGGTCTATTTGTCTGAGAATTTTTGCATCTCATAAAATCTTAAAAAACTAATGAATTTACAGTGCTAACACTTCATCAAAAGCTGAAGAAAACAGTCTGTACCTGCTGCCAAAAGAAAAAGGAATTTAAAAAGTCTTGCACTTCTTAATAACTTCCTCCTGATTTTTCTGGTCTAATCTCTGTATTTGCTTGTATACTCAAGTAAGGTTAAAATAATGAATTCAAATTTGTTTTAATAGAGTGGTATTCTGACCATAATGAATACAACACTTCCTGCGGTACATACACATTTTATGCCTGATGGAGGAATTCTCCTGAACTACAGCTCATCTCTGTCCTTGGAGAAAGCATAAAAAAAAATATCTCTGTTCTAAATTCAAGTAATTCCCTTGTTCCGACTATTCCATATGTATTTTAGCATGAACTCTGAAGTTAAGCAAAACATTAAATTTAACTAAAAAGAAGTCACCTTTTATAAAAAGTTGTGTCACACTATTAGCTTTAGCCGTATTTACAATTCAAACCTTTAATCTTAAAGAGTCCTCAACAGTGCCAAGGGGGTGCTTGTAAAGTTTTAAACAGACCAACACAGTAATAGCCTTTTAATTAAAGCAGTCATAATACCAAGTATCAAGAGCCAGCACTATGGGGGAAAAGCTGCAAGGAGAAAGCCTAAAGACATTATGGTCTTGACACACTGGAGTTTATGGGAGGTACTAATCTGCCATTATCTAGGAAAACAACTACTTATTAACTCTCTCAACTACACAAAACTACTAGCTACTTTGTGTATTAAATTTCACCAGCTCACATACAATTGTCTTATGCATACAGCCCGACCTTATAAGATATAGCTTTTTTTTAAAGAGGAAAAGCCATGTCCCTTTCCATCTTCAGCAAAAGGCCAAAGCCACAGGCATGTCCTCGAAATACACATTTTTAAACCACAAAAACTAATACACTCCCAAAAAGATGTTAAGTATTTTCATTATTAAAATTATTTTCCTTCAATCAAATGTGATTTAAGCCTACATATCTCACTCCAGTGAACACTTGCTGGTTTTACATATTTTACGAGCTGAAAATCTGAAGGTAAAGTTCTCAGTTTATTTTACTCTACAATCCATCTAGAGCAGAGACTACTAAGCACTGCTACATGAATCACTTCAAATTTATACAAACGTGCCAAGCAAAAGCAACTGCTAATTCTATACAATACATGCTTCCTGGCTTTGCCAAAGGCTTGTACAGCCAAGACACACATTACTGTAAAGACCACTGCTGAAGCACACCATCAGCACTTGGAAATCTGTGGGCATATTTGCACTTTCAGGCTCCACACATAACCAAGACTGATACACCACTCAGAAATGTCTGATGATTGATGGAAGAGTAGGGTTGGAAGAGTAGAATTCTTGTTTGGGAATCTGGAAGCATGTGCCAAAGTAAAACAAATAACAGCAGTTAAAGCTCTGGTTTGGAAAGCAAAAGGATACACGTGCAGGGAGCCTGGAAAGTACTGGTTCTGCTATCTAGGATGACACCTGAGAACATACAGCCTGGAAGGCTCTACATGAAAATACTCCCACAACATTTCCAAACACTGGCAGATTCTGGAAGACTAGCTGGAAGTGGGAGTTGCCTCACCTTGAGCAGCCTCAATTGCTCTTTTTTCTCCTACTAAGAGGTCTGCAGATTTCAGTCGGAGCCTCAGCACTCAGTATGTGTAACTGAAGTTTAGAAATTTGCTGAAACATACTGTGTTCTCCTCTTAGAGAGAGGCCCATATACCTAAAGTGGTAACCTGAATGCTTTTCAAAACAAAAACCACTCCTGTAACCAGGGAATTCTTTATTTGCTTTTCTTTTAAAGAAAGTAAAGATAAGCAACAGGATAGATTAAGGTGCAGTGAGCAGAAAATGTTTAGAAGCTAAGAAGGTCTAAACCATACTGCAAAACACAGCCTTTCTACTTAAAAACCTCTCCTGTTAGACTTCCATCATTGAACTAAATACTTACATTTTTACAAGAGAGGCGTGCAGAAGAGAAGGCGAAGAAGAGAAATACTGTAGGTTCCAAAAATGTAAACTAATGTTGCAGCAGAATATAAAATAATTGCACCAAAGCATACCCCCTCAGATACCTAAAATCACAGCAACAAGACTGGACAGGACCTGTAATTAAGCATGGAATACAGCTGATTAGGGAAACGCCTACACCCAACCTCCATCCCGCAAAAGAAAAAAAAAATTAAGAAAAAAGTAAGAAAGAATAGAAAAAAAAAAAGAATGAGGCCAAAGATGTTTCCCAACTGGGCATCAACTGAGACTGATGCAAATAAAATTGGTTCCAGAGACAAGACAAACGAGCGTCACAAAACAGCAGTGCAGATACAGAATCGCCCCGAGAACACCAGAAGTATTGCTTCATGCTGTAGAACATCATGCATCTAAGCAAAACAGGACCCTATTGAAGAATTACATAATACAGAACATGCATAAAGCAGCAGTAGAAAACAGATTAAAGTCCTCCCCTCCTTCCCCAAATAGCTATCTTGGATTCTTCTGAGAAAACATATCAAAAAGAAAGAAAATGCACATTTTTCAAGGTGAGGCACACCAGCTTTTAGAGCCCATTGTGCAATCAATGCTTTTCTGCACTCACAAAACAGAACTAAATTAAAACTAAAGTTTAAATTACCTTCCTACAGCGCATGTATCCCACACTACACCACTCAAAAATAGCATCGGTAGTGAGAGCCATATTATTTACATTATCCACAATAACATCTTAAACGAGAAATTCACAAATTTAACACAGGGCGTTTCCCACCTTTAAAATTAGAGAGCAAGTTAAAACAATTTTGTGCTGAATACACTATCCTTACTCCAGCTACTGGAAGGAAAATCTCTATAAATGTAGAAGCTTAAACCTAGTATTAACTTTTACACACAATTACATTCCAGATTCCTAAAAACAGCACTAATTCAAGTTAACACTTAGCAAAGTTCTGGTCTGCACCTTATTTTTATTTATCAGACATATAAGGTAATAATTGGTTGGTCCCATTTTTTAAGCAGATTAAGTGTTTTCAGATATCTAATGTAAAATAAACCTACCAAAATGCGATCAATCATACATTAATGTATCAGAGCATACAGTTATTTATATTAAGACTCCAGATAAACAGTTGGGTATATTAACTAACAAATATTTTAAAGGCTTCTCTTAATGAGAACTTGCTTTTAAAAAAAAATTATTTATTTTCCCTCTTCTTCCCCCAGTTTGTAAGTAATGGATAATTAAAGGTATAACAAGTGAAGTAGATACTAAAAAATATATTTGTTTCTTAGAAGAGCTAAACTGGCCACATGTTGAGGCCATAACCTAGCAAACCATCAAAAAAATAAATTCTCTCAAAACCCTCAACACATTCCCACCACACATGGTCTTCAGCAGACAAACTTCTTACCTCCAAATATCACTTCCTTTAGAAAACATGGAGGACTTGATAACTTCTGGAGCCATCCATGCATAAGTTCCTGCTGCACTCATTTTGGTTGTTCTGTGCCACTCTCTAGCCAGACCAAAGTCTGTAATCTTCAGAGTTTTATTACAAATATCATCATGTTCCATCTTCTCTAGTAACAAAACTGCAAAAGATTGAGTTCGTAAATTAAGCAATGGCAATAAAAAAAAATCCATTCCTGTTATTAATAACACATACAACTTGTACTGCACAGAAAATTGGAAATTTTTAGTGTTGTGAAAATATTATTGCAATTTTTATATGCATGAAAATGGTTTTTTGATAATTTTAAGCTATTCCAAGCTATAAAACAAAGAAATACCTACAGTGTCATGAGCTCTTTATGCAACTGTGGGAGCATATATTAAATTAGCACAAGAAATACACTGGAATCACATCATTTAAGAAAGCCCAGAATCCTAATATCCCAGATGATGACAGCCTGTCAGAAAATTATCCATTTTGCAACAAGATTCTGGAATAATAAAAACAGCAGCAGTAGTAAACCAAAAACAAATGTTAAGAATTCTTATAAAAGACTGATAAAACAAAGCAGGATGTATTATGTATAAAAGCCATTCTTAATACTGCACCCAATCCTGGCCCCCACTCATCTCAGAAAGCACGTAACTGAACTGAAAGAGGCACGGGAAAGGACACAAGTGGGGTGCTCAAAGCAACATAACCACAGCTATAAGGAATGGTTAACAGACAAGAAGCCTTCCCCTAGGAAAAGAAACATTTGCAAACAAAAATCTATATAACGTCTCATTAATGAAGAAAACTATAGGCAATAATTGTTCAAAGTTTCTCACTACAAGAAGTGGACTCCACTGGGTAAAATCAGCAGATGAGAATCAAACACGTGTCCGTTGTTCACACAACACATAAGTGAACTTTGGAATTCTCGGCATGGTATGTAAGTATTATTATTTAACATAGATTTAAAAAGCATCTACACAAATTCACAGAAGTCAATGATACAGGGAATTTGTATTAAAAAATTAGTTTAAGTCAAGAAATCCCTGGGCCACAATTTAGAACAAAGTTGGGAAACTATATACCAGGGGAATTAGTTTGCCTTGGGAGTCCCCAGCTGGCAACAGGCCACTGGACGTGGATACAGTCCCTTCTATGTTATACACAGTGCACCTTCATGAATGTTAAAGAATAAGTTATCTTTTTTTGATGTTGCATCTGTTTGCAGTGTCTGACTAGTTCATGAGACAACATTATTGGCAGAGTTGTAGGGTTGTAGTACCTCTTCAGGAAACAGTGTTACAAGAAGAGAACTGGGTTATTGTGTTAGAGATCACAAGGCGGGAGACAACAGATGGAAAGGAATAATTTTAACACACTGTAATTTTAATTCCATATTCAGTTCTTCTGTCACTGTGAGAGCAACTGTTAGTTTTAACTTTCTGTTAAAATTATCTCCTGGGACAAAGACCAAAGATTAAATTACATGTAAGAATCATAAATGCGTGTTTTCTACCTGTATGTAGTGCAAACGCAGTAGAGGAAACCCATTAATAAAAAAGCAGATGAAGAATTACCCTCCCTTACAGAAGAAAAACCGATGACCTTGCATTTGCAATTGAAAGAAATAATTTTTACTGGTAGAGATTAACAACTCTTACAAATATTTCAGAAATTACATCAAATCCAGATAAAAGGAAAAGAACCCACATTCCATTTTCAATAAGCTTCTTAACAGAGCAAAAGAAATTAAGGCCAAAACGGTACAGACAAAGCAAGAGCTCACCAATGAGAACCACCAGAACAGGTTAAATTCGTGCAACACTTTTTATACTTTTATACTTGAATCAAAGACCTATTGTTTGCTATTCCATTTCAAACATGTTCAGCAGAATTCCTGACATTCCTTGTCAGTCAATGTGACCGAAACCAAAAACAGTCAGTCTTGCAAAAGGTAATAACTGGCATGTGACCAAGTTTCATCCTACAAAGGGACAACATTTCTTAGCAGTTCAAACTTCCCTTTCCGGCCGGTAGCCAGGCAAACAATACTGTACACACATTACTTAGCAGCTGGGCAGTAAAAATGCTCAGCATAGCTGAGTAGCACTCCATAAGAGCTTACCTTGGAGTAGCCTAGCAACCTTTACTATAGCATCCTTCTGCCTCTTCCATAGCTTCCTGGCCCTTGCTGGCTGCTAACCTGGGAGAAGTCATTTTACAATCACCAGTTCGCCCTGTTTAATCAGCATCCCCCTTGTTTCTTTTTCAAACTCTTTAAATTGCCTTTTCTGGCTCCAATGTACATGTAATGTTAAGCTGGGCAAGAACCAGTTTAGCACTTTTGGGTTTACTTCAATATTTTTTAGACTTTTTATTTTCCATAAAGAATGAAGTTCATACTTACATTAGAGCTTTGCTCCTGGAAAGCACAGCCCAAAATACTTAGATGTACAAAGACTATTGGAAAACAAAACCCACCAAAACCCACAAATTATATTAGGCATGCAGAAATGCAGAAAAATCCTATGTCCTTACTTATCTTGGATCGTTACCGAACATTCCATGTACTATAGCCAGAGATAAAACAATGACCAAGTAGTTAAAGGTTGCATATGATTTCCACCAGCAACACCATTTTCAACTAAATTCTGAGTTAGTACATCTCTCTTTGTGACTCTACCTTTCTGCAATGAGATGAAAGGGAAAGCAAATTTATTAACATCGTAGAGGAGAGGCTTGGGTGCCATGTAACAGGCACTCCTTGAATATAAGAGACAGTGCATGCCCAGAAACATTTACAGCTGGGTGTTATTTTCAATAATTCCTGAAATATAAATCAACAAGTTAAAGATAAAAGCCAGTTAAGTCAGAGAGAAAAATGAAAGCCTACAAATGCTATGCAGTAAACTGGTATTAAAAGTGGTAGATAAGATATCATAGAATCATAAGGGTTGGAAAAAATCTCCAAGATCATCAAGTCCAACCTTTGACCAAACAGCACCACGTCAACTAAACCATGGCACTAAGTGCCACATCCATTCACTTCTGGAACATTTGCAGGGATGGTGACTCCACCACCTCCCTGGGCAGCACAGTCAGAAGGTAGTGCCCACTCTAAGAAAGAACAGACCATCATACTAAAAAATATGCAAAGTTGCATAAGATCAATTGTAAAATCTATAGCTATAAAAAGAGATGAAGGAAGAAGAAATGTCTGGCTGTTCTGGCTAACAAAAGGAAAACTAACAAGCTACATGTAGCTGTGCAAGTAGTTCATGCAGTTCTAAAAGGCACTAAAAAATGGTTTGTTTAGTAGAAACAGGAAGGTATCAATAGAATTTTACAAAGCATAACACCTCATATGAAATACTGAATGACTAAACCTGCACATACATGTCCAACAACGGGAACTGAAGCAGACATAGAAAATAGAAGAGTTAGGATCTAGTAATGTCTTTCATTTAGATAAAATCAGAAGAGCTTGTCCTTTTTGCTAGGCTAAACAAAGGTTTAGAGAAGTTAAGAAAACAGAAGTTACCCATACCTAGAAACAGAATGCAGGTGCTCTTAACAACAAAATATTTTCCTAGGTGCTCTGGCTGGTCTGTCTTACAGGCATGCTTGTGATTACACTCAGTTCTAGATCTGGAGCTACCAGGGTGGGGAATTTTATTGCCTCTTTTCTCCCATCCCCCTTTTGGCCCTCCTCTGCATTGTAAAGCACAGTTTACTCCTCAAAAAAAGTCACAAGATCCAAATACATTCCTATTAATGGCTCCTGAAATAGTGCCATTAATCTTTCTTGCTTTCTGCACTATCATTGTCACAGCTGTAATATTTTTCTACTGATCTTACAGCACAATGCAAATATTTCATGGTGTAACAGTATGCAGATAAGATGTTCAGCACTTTTAGAAACCAAAATCTAACACTTGCCCAAGACTGCAACAGAGCCAGCCGGTACTTCCCAAGTCTATGTTCCTCTAATTAGAACAGAACCAGCAACAACTCTTTGCCATACCACTACCGTTTCCATACAAGATGTTCTTAGGCAAGAAAGGCACAGAACTTAGGCTTGAAAAGGAGGCATAGGTCCCAGTAAAATCCCCCTCAAATGCTCCCAGTTGCCACTTCCTTTTCTGTGTCATTCCCATCCCATCACTCCCATTTCCAAGCTTTCCACTCTGGCAGTAAAGCTCTCTTTGAGGTGAGCAAAAGGTGAGATATGCATAAAGCGGCAGACCAAGTGTGGCCAGAGCTGAACAAGAACTGCAGTCTCTGTTCTTGTGAGCTTGGGTTGACATTTTATTGGGGAAAAGGAAAAATTAAGCAAGAGCCAGACAGATAAGCCAGAAATAGTAAAACAGAGCACATTTAGACAAATCAGATCCCTGGGGGCACACGTCTGCTAAACTCAGACAGGGTACAGAATGATACCCCCAGTGCTATTTTCAAGACTAAGCTGAAAGCCTAGAGAAGAACCAGAAATATTCATTTAAACTGCTAGCACTTTGTTTAAAGCATAATTCTAAATAAAAGGCTCACGTTCCTGCCCCAGCTTCTCTCCTTTTTATTTCTTAAAATTCATGTAACTTAAGAAACAGTATTTACAGCAAGCCTGAGGGAGGCCTGGACAGCCATTTTAGTTGGCAGCACACCTAGGAAACCTCTACCTAGAGCTAAGCTCTTCAATGCTACTCTTTTAATGCAGTTATAATTTTCTTTTTGTTTCTAAGTACATACAGATCGTATTTCTCCAATCTTATCTAGCCAAAGTCCCCATTTAATACAACACTTCATTTGAAAATATTTTGAAATCCAAAGAGTTCATACAGTTAAAATCAGTTTTACTGCGTGAACAATGCATTCCAGCGTTTTCAGGTGACTTTTTTCAGTTACCAGCCATATAAAATAATAAAGTAAAAAAGCTATTCTGAGAGAAGCTAAGGCAAAGGATTCAACACCTTTTTAATAGTTTGGATGTACTGAATTCAAACTATCTTCTAATGCTTAAACTTAAAAAAAAAATCATCCTGAAATACTGAAGTCCACTCTGTCCCTCCCATCATCTTTATACTTTCTATTATACTCTCCTTATATGACCTATCTTGTTAATAATAAAAATTAAACATTAAGCAACCTTATTTTCCTAATTTCAGATGTTTCCTGCTAATTTTTCTGAAACTGAGACAGTTAGTCAATTGCTACCAACCATTTCTTGCTACTTTATCTGCAGTTTGCTAAACAGGTGACTATCATGGGTTTTGCAAATATAAGGTATTTAATACCACAGCTATTTAAGTTACTATGATTCTATGTAAGAATGCCTACATATTCACTACATTTACCACCACTGATAAAGTCATTCTTTGAGAACACTATAGAGGAAAGAAAGTTGTTATGCTATATAACTCTACTTGCAAACAGAGATTGTCCAGACAATGCTGCTACTGTCTCTGTTGCCCCTGCACCCAGGCAGGTCCCTCTCCAACTGTTTGCAAGCAAATCTGGTTCCTGTTAATTCACTAAATCAACATACAACAAAACCAGCAGGGTGACCCTGCATCTTTACCTGGGGACTAACAGGCAGAAAAAAACCTTATTAAATGCTGTATATTCAGTTAAGGAAACACAATACCTTGTCCATATTAAGAGACCCACCTCCATCACTTGGAACTGTTATTTGGCTCCAACTGTAATTGGAAATTAAAATTTCATCATTGCTTATAGAATCTATGTCCTGGTTTTATTAAACTGTAGATTAAGTATCACAGTGAAAAAATCAAGTGTGTGAACCACAAAGAATTATCACAGTGAAAACATTAACTGCTCACAACTCTTCTGTATGTAAAGAAGATGATACTTCTGCCTATACAGCGCTGCTTCTTAAATGCTTTCCTTTTCTCCTGTGGGTTTCCAGGATGGGTTCTGTTATCTCTGTAGCTAATATCTGTCAGATTGTGATTGTCTCACTGGATTAAGTTCAGAGGTCACCATCAGCAAGGGAATTTCATCCTTTAAACACTGATTACATATGCAGGAGACTTTTTTATTCTATGGATACTGTGCTCTTCTATTATCTATGTCCCATTACAGCAGGCATATAACCAGTTCTTAATTTTCACACTTAACTGAAAGGAACAGTTTGTTCTTACATGCATTTGTCTAAAAACATCCAGCTTTAAAAAAAATCCAAGCCCCAACAACCCAAAAAATGTACCTCACAGGAGCCAACACATACTAAAAAAAAAAAATCCCGAACAAAGTGTTCCCAATTGGAAAGCCAAAACAAGACGAGACTTGATACAAAAAGTCCTTGACAGCAAGAATTGACAAATATACACCAAGCTTGTAAGAAAAGCACATCCCATATTAGGACATGTGACACAAGAAAAGCACCAAAGGATGAGAATGACTGGGAGTCACCTGCCTGTCTGGAGAAAATGGAGGGAGAAGAAAAGAGAGGAAAAGGGACAAGAGATTTCAACAGCTTCAACATACCTTGCATCACCATTTTTTGCTTCCCCTTCACTTCTCTAATAACTATTATTAAAGCAACTTGGGGCAAATGGAAACTTGAGAGAAAGAAGCAGTTTTAACAAGTTATTGGCACAGACTACAGATGCTGCAAGTAACTTTACTGCATGCCATGTGTGCTTCACTTGCTCTTCAGATAGGTCTGTAATGCAAAACAGAAATTTCTATTGTGCTATAAGAGGAAGTACTAGAGGTAACAAGCCTTTATAATTAGACATTCAAATAATCATAATTTAAATACTAGATCAGCAGTAAATTCTGAAAAATGGAGGATTTGGATATTACATCAGCAAAAAATCAAAAGCAGACTGGACACTAAACACTGTCAAGTTCTCTTTAATAAAATATTAAATTTAGCTCTCCTATTTAAATACTAAATTTAAGGAAAACAACCTCATTAAAGCAATTCCTCCATAATTCTACAGTTACATGGAAATCAGTAGTACTGAAAATTAGCTTTAAAATTCAAAACACTCAGTTGTGTGGTACCTACCAGGAACTTCACCACTTATTTGAAACAGCAATTACTTTCTTTTAAGTTCTTCCTTTGCTTGCTATTTTTAAAAGGCAGCTCTGAAGAAAAAAAACCCCAAAAATAGAGACTAAAAAAACAGTGACCAAAACGGAGGCAGATGAGAAGGGTAACAGTTAGTTACTGACTGGTGAATTACTGACTAAGATAATCTTCTAGTTTCAAACTCTGCAGAATAAAGTGGTTGTGAATCCATTCCTTAAAGAACACCATCTTTGTTACGAAAGTGATTTATTTTTTTAAGGAACTTCATCCTATTCTTAAAAAAATCAAAATATAAGGCAAACTGAAGCTATTATTTTCAAACTGCATAAAGAGTCTTATTCAATATATAATACATTAGGTACAGTTTCCTCCAAGAGAAACTTTGAGAAAACATATTAATTTCCTCCCTAACTCAAATTTAAGACCTGGCCATTCCTTAAATCAGCATATGTCATACAACATACAGAATTTACCAGGCAATGCAGATGAGGTTTATAATTTCACAAATGGCATCCAGGGGCAAGAGCTGACAGAGGTTGCCTTCCTTCAGAACTAACAATTTAACTTATCTATCATTAATCAAATCACCTTTTCAATATCTAGTCTTAAAGCCATGAGTATTTCATTTAAATTTGGCTTGGATTAATAGTTATTTTTTGGAAGTAAACAGAACATGACTCAATGCAGTTTGATATTTCAAGATAATCAGAAGAATACACAGCTTCTGAGTACACGGAAGCATTTACATAGTTGGCATACCTTTCCTGATCATAACATATTACTCTCAGCAATTAAAAACTTCCGTGTTGTTTTATTTTTTGTGATCTAGCTCAAGGTGCATTTGATGCATTGAAATTAGAATATTTTAATACAAAAAATGGTAACATCAAAATGAAATAAAGTTTAATAAAAATACAAAGATACATACCTAAAAAACTAGAAAGACATCCTACTTTTAAAGGTGACTTACTAGCAAAGCTTAAGTAAAGAGGTGTAGGCTGATATCACAAACAAGACAGTAAGAGCCTGCTGCCACTGAAATACTTACTTTAACCTCCTCTTCATTTGTACTCCCTCACCCTCTACAGCTTTTACCCCCTGCCTGAGTCTAGCAACTGGGTAGTCTTGGGGCACTCACCCAGCCAGACAGCTCAGCAGAAAATGAAGCCTGCAAATAAACCAGCTTAAAGTAGTTTCCTGCTGGATCTCTCTCAAGATTTAACCCGACCTACTGACCACACAGGCAGAGACAGAGATGTGTAGATTCTGCTGACAGGTGGGAGAGGGGAGAAGCTGCCTGGAGGTGGGTAGGAAAGCTTCCCCATGCAGCTATAGCTGCTCAAGGAAGCCACACGTCACCTGTCGCAACAAGTAGGAAGTCAAGCAACATTTCAGAAACAGCTCAACCCTTTTACATCCAGTTTTAGTCAGAGATTTAAAGATAGGATCCAGCTTTGCTACGTTTTTTTCCATTATAAAATCACCTTTGACGAAATTTACTATTGAAGAGAACCCATTACATAAACTGAACACAAAAAAAATCCTGGGTCCCTTTGAAGATGCCAACTGCTAAGAATCCAAATTCTGGCTAGAGATACTTAAGTCAGGTTTAGTCATTAAGTTCCTTTAGAATCTCATCAGTTAACATGAAACTCCTTTAACATAATTTCTATGAGGAATTTTAATAGGTTACACTTTGTAAAGAATTTTTAGGCTGTCAGTTTCTTTTATAAAGAATGTTTGAAAAAGTCTTACTGTTTTAACAAAAAAAGATTGCCCAACTACCTGCTTCCAAACAAAGCAGAAAAAAACCAGACAATTTTTGAGCCTGCTGGTTTTTTTTTAAAATAGAAACTTGGGAGGAAAAAAAATCCCATCAAAATATATTCTGTGGGGTAGGATTCCTGCATTCCATCCCCACAGTTTCTTCAGAATCCGCTCAGGACTGTGCATTTTCAAGAACGCTAATCTTCAATAGCAAAGTGAAAACAGTTATTTTGAAGTGAGAACTCTGCAAACCTGACAGTGTTATCTTTCTCTTGAGAAAATGGAAGGGAAAACTGCTTGTTTGTCTCAATAATTAGTGTAACATTAAGCAACGAGTTAAAAAGTACAGTTTTTTTTTTCCTTTCTACATAATACAGGAGGAAATAAAAGCAATTAGTTTCAGGAATAACAGTGGCATCTAATCCTAAAACAAAAGAAAATCACAAAACTGCCTAAACATTTATAACTAAAATATAACCAGTTCCGAGGGTTAACTTGTCCTATAATGAACCACAGCAATGAAGCATGTACTCCTACATTTTTGAGAGGGAGGGTCGACTTATCAGCTCTGAGTTAATAGCACACCTGCCAAAACACAGATTTTAGTCACTATGAAGAGAACAAAGCATGATTATGTAGCCAACACTGGCATGTCTAGGGCTGATTTAACTGGAGCTATGACCCCACACACACACAAAAAAAGGTTAAAGTTGGCAGGCAGCTCGAAGAAGGAAGAATACTTCTGTGGTGACATTATACAAATACGTAATTTTTCCAATTTACCATATTTAATACATGAATTTAATATGCAGAAAGTGCGTTAAAATTTAAACATCCACTTACTTTCAGTGACTGGATTGAGGTAGGCTCTTAGTAACATGGTCAAGCAAGGTAAAAATGATGAAATGTAGTTTTAAGATGTCAGTCCAGGAATGTACATTACACCAGTTGTTATTTTTGTACTGTGACTATAGACAGACCAGTCATTTGTCTGTTTGTATCTATAGATAATTTATATTTATGTTTACTTCAATAAGCCCTAATTTTGCTTCTAATAAACAAAACAATCCCAAAGCTAAAAAAAAAAAAATCCCTGTATTTTTAGAAGCATTATTACTGAAAATCATTGAAACAAATTTCAATGCCTTAGATTTTAACAAATAATCGTAAATAAAATTCAAGGTTAGAAATTACCCTACCCTGCAACCACTCCTTGCAACTGTGTATCGTACAAGGTCAGCCTGTTTCAGAACTTGAAACACTGAAGCAAGTTTAGGAGAAAGTTCATACTCACTGGTAAGAAAATTTACAGATTGCAAACAAAAAGCCATTCTCTTCTAAGGTCAAAGAAACCACGAAACAGCATTCAACATCCAAATACAGTTCAGTGATGTGTTACTTCTCTATCCTTTTGAGGTTGCAGAACATAACTTTTTCATGGAACTTTAAATATTTGCTAAGAGTGTCCAAAGACATGCCCTGTCTCTGCAGTTCCAGTGGGGATGGGGGAATAATCTGTAACTGAAAACTCAGTTACATCTCAATTTTTTTCTAATGCTTGGATAACACTACCAATGTCTAAATCCCAACCACATTTTGAACTGTGTTTATTTAAGTACAATACCTCATTTAACAAGTGTTATGGTCAGCAGTTAAACTTTTCACGGTTTAGGGGAATGAACAAAATTGTTCAAGTATTTTAACAGCTAATGGGAGGTGCTTAGCTGTCTGTTTTCCCACTGACTTTTATGGAAATGGGTTGCTTGCTCAGTGCAATTTTCAGAGGCAGGAAGGTATATGAACATATCCTTAGGGTATCAGCGTTAAAAAAAACCCACGAATTTGAGCCAAGTAATGCTTGAAGTCTTCTTTAATATACAAATATTAAAAACACTCTTATCCAAAGTCCTACACTTCAATTTATAATGCTACCCCAAAACTGAACTCCTTATCATCAAAAACTGTGAGCAAACACTACATACAGACTAGAACGTGACTCCCCGCATTCTCCATGAAGAGATCACCAGAAACCTTGGTGCAAATGAACCTCCTGTAGAAAGCTGCTAGGAATGAGTATAACACAAAGCAGCAAAAAAAAAAAAAAGAAAAAAAACCCCAATCTTCCAACTGTTGTAAACCAGATCACTTGGTGTTTTACAATGACAGAACAAAGACGGAGAGAAGAAAGACATGAAAAACCAAGTTAGATCCAGAGAAAGATCAAAGTAATATTATTCTTGACTTAATAATCCTACCTGCTAGAGATGCAGTCTCAACACCAAATAAGAAACAACTCTCTACAGCTGTCAGATGGACATATTTGGGGAAACATTAAAATGAAAGCCTGTATTAAAAATGAGTTATAAACACGGGTATTAAAAGTTCATGGGGTTTTAATTAATCAAATTACATATAGCTAGTGTTTCAGCCTAGAGTCTTGTTTTCAGCATTAAGCACTACATGTAAATATACTTCAGCCTTGTTAGGTTTGAGGGACTTTGTTTTAAATTAATGAGCAATTTTTTCCACCTGTTAATGTCCAGACTTGAGACACAGAAAAACATCAAACAGAAGCAAGTTTAGAAGACAGTAATTGAGGTGAAATAAATGGCTACTGCAGTTAAGCCTTCATCTACAAATAAAAAAACTGCTGGATGTTATTCCTCCTCTGAAAGCTTAGACTGTACAAATACTGCGTTACAGAGCAGTTCACAAAATTTCCTTTGACGCATAGTGTATTAAAATCATAAGGTTCCTGAATATTATTTTAAAATGCTGAAACACATCCTTCAACTGGAAATTAGGCCTCTACAACATTTTAACACTATAGTTATTAACACTTTAGTTATTTCTACGGTAGATTGAGACAACTGCAGCATACGGTTACTCAAAATTGTTCTCTCTCGAATTCCAGCATCACTCTGAACACAAAATATACAACATATTTATATGCAACAAATATATATATCAAGTGAATATTAAAATAGGCGTAACACACAGCACTGCCTTTGATGAACTGGAAAAAGATAATACTTGAGCTCAAGGCTGCTAAGCACTTCATGCTCCCACAGAATCCAGCTAACCTTCAGGGCCTCTCAAAAAACAAAATCCCTATCTGCATAGTCTGAGCACATATCAAATAATGAAAAAAATTACTGGGAGCAATGTTTTATGAAACACAGAACTCTTTCATGTGACATAAGGACATTCAAAAGAAAAACTTACTGGAATTCAATGGCATGTTAACTTTAAGTAGATCATAACCTTCAAAACAGGTGTTGTTTCCTAAATTAATGAAATTTTGCAATCCTACCAATGTTTGCATGAAGGTAGTTTGATTTTCGTTTTCTGTAGTTTTTTCAAAGAATACTTAGCCAACAAGGTTAAAAAAAACAGAGCTCCTTTCTGCTTATACACTTCCAGATGCTTCAAGATGTATGACCAGTTCTTAACGTTGTAATGCAGCAGGATTATCTTTACAGCAAAGCACAAAGCAGGGATACTGCCTCTCAGAGATGGGATAAGAACCTGGTATACTTGGCACAATTTCTAGCTTTATGCGATTTTAAGTAATTAAGAACAGTGTAAAGCATTTAAGTACCACGACTTCCCATATGAAGACAGCATGGAAAACTACAGCATACAGATTTTAAACTGCTAAATAACTTCTGGTCCACTATTTTACCTGACTGACATTTATCAAAGTGATACCACATTCTCAAAGACATGGTTCCTGTGGGTTTTATGAAAGCCAGTTGCCTTATGGCAGAGGAACTTCAGTTAGTTCTGCCAGAAAAAACATCCACTCCCCTCTAGAACTCAGAGACACCAGCCACCAGAAGCTTAGCAGCTACCCAGGCAATACAACCAGTGTCAAACCAATTACAGCACACGCAGCCTGCTACAGGAGGTGCAGGAGTTACCCAGCACTGGAGATAGGCACCTTGGGACAGCCAGGCTTAGCCCACCACAGACACCGTAGACGTGGAAGCCAATATGAGTTTAAGTTCCAAAATGGGAGTGCCAAGAGGAGGAGACTGAGATGCAGAATACATACCCAGAGAACATTAGGTTTTCTAGTTTTGTTACACCACAATAGGCGAGCAGTAACTGGTGCAGTGTTACTGATAGAAAAAACTCCCAAGTTTCACTGCCATTAGTGGGCATCTTGGAACTTTATTTTCAAAGGAAGTTACACTGAAGTTCAAATCTACTGAAAAGCCATTTCTCTTCTCTCTCAAAACTACCAAAGACAATTGTAATATAATTTAATATTGAATTCTCTTGGTAACTGTACAAGATTCTGAATTTCAAACATTTAGTAACACACAAGTAATTCTTACAGCTCTACGTGTGATGTGAACAAGTCTTACCTCTTCAAAACAGTTAAGAGACAAATTATGCACCCTAGTGATTTTAGAATACGTAAGATCAGTTCAGAAGATGGCTTAACTCTAGTTTCTTACTCTTCCTCTTCCTGAACAGCTAGCCTAAAGTTGCTAGGTAGAGAAGTTAGAAAGAAAGCAGGTTTTATGAATTCTGGAAAACATCTCCATCTTATGTTAAACGTGTTTAATAGCATAACTTGAGCAATTCTGCTGCAAATAACCTGTAAAAGCAAAGAACCAGACATAATTTGTTCTTGCTTTTTTCAAACTCCAGGACACCTTGGCTCATCAAAAGCAACTGATTCAACAGTTCTGTGAAAACACAACACACTACCTTTTAAGGTTTTAAAATCAAATTATTTCTATTCTCTGACTGCTTCTCATGATACTAGTTCAAAGAACATCACATTACAGTGAATTGTCCAGTGGCAGTTTCACTGCTCTCTTGTATGTCTGATTCCGTCAGATTCCAAGTACTGTTCCCACCAGCACTGTCACTTCCATGGTCTTATTTGACAAACCTTGAAACTCAAGCTGACCTTGACAATTTCAAAAAGCAATATAAACTCAAAGCCCTTCACAGAGCTGAGGGCTGCAAAGGACCCTGGGATGTTGCAGGAGCTGGTGAAAGCCATAGCAAACCAAACCCTACTTGCATATCCATCTATGACAAGTGAGCACAGGGCACTTTATCAGTACTGTGTTAGTGCACTTAATCTACACATAATCAACTTTGTAATCATAGATAGGTCTATGCCATAAGCAAGATATTCTGAACTTATTGCAACGCTTCCTAGGAGTACACAAGGTTGCTGTACTAGAGATAAAGTGAATTCTTCTAAAGGCAGAAGTAGTGCACAGTCTGAAATCAACCCCAGAATCACAAACCTCTTTTTTCTCTACACTCGACTTCAGAAAGCAAAAATGTGGCATACTCTAGCTGAACATATTACTAGCTTTCTTCAGGATAGAATAATCAGGGGAGGCTGTGCTGAGCCCTTACACAACCACAAGTTTTGTAACTAATGGGGCGTCCTTGCTCAGAAGCAAGAAATTTGATTCCCTCAGAGCAAAAAAGTTGCCCTTCCAAAGAGTCAGAAAAACAGCTGAGATGTGGTAAAAAGACACACGTAACTATTAGTGTCTAGTCTTGTAGATGAATTCCTGTCTTTTATTTCCAGTAAAACTTAAATTTTTTTCATAGTCAGCTGGCATGCTTAATCAAGACTAAGTTCCTACCCAGAAAAGAGAGTTAGGAATATCCAAGTATTTTCACAATATTTAAGACATCTCCTTTTCAGTTAAAGCATCAATTAATTCAGAATTCCTTGACTAACAACGATGGTTTAAAAAAAATCAAATTTTCTTCCAAAATTTTTATTCAGATTTTAGATTAGGTAAAATTCACCTCTTAATCTTTAATTTTAGATTATGTCCTTAATCTGTAGTGTATTGAGGAATGTAAGAACTGCTTATGAGAAGTCATCCTCAAAACAGGCCACAATCTTTGTCAGCTAAACTTCTTACCATGTCAGCCACACAATGTTTTACAAAGCATGCACAGCTCATAAATCAACAGTAGAGACCATGGTTACTACGCTTCATTTTATCACACATATCTAAAGCTAAACCCTGTTCTTTACACCTTTGTTTTTTCTAATTCTAAAAAACCTGTAAATATTAAGTTTATTTTACATGGACTCCAGAACTGAAGAAACTCTCTCTGCTGTTAACAAAACTCCTCAGGAGTTACATTTTACTTCCTTGTTCAGCCCTCACAACCAAGTTTGTCAGTTTTTCTTTCCAGTATGGAAAACATTTGTATTAATTTCCTTACTCTGGCAGAAACACAAACCTTTTCCCACCTCCCAAAAGAAGCCAAATGAAACAAGAGTATGCAAACCTAGATAGTCACTACTGTTAATAAAAGCCAGCTGCTATCCTGGCTCTTCTGTTTGTGACACTTTCTCTCCAGTCCTGTCAATCTGGCATCAGCAAAACCACACTAGATATGCTATAGAGATCCCAACTCCATAAAATTGCATGGAGAGAAGTAACATGCTTGTCTTCGAGATGCTTGCTATTGCCTGCCAACCACAAGCCCAGACACATACCCCTTCCGGATCAAATACACTGGTAGAAGGGGCTCCCTTCCCCTGGCTGGAAAAATTAGTTCCTGCCTGTTTGCTAGGGAAGTAGTTTGAGAAGCATTCCTTACCACACTGTGTTAAGGGCAGTCATTTTTCTAATTTATTGCCTGAGGAAGAAAAAACATCCTTCTTAACAAAAATAACTAAGCTAGCACAAAACTGGTACATTCATATATGACCTAGAGCTGATTAAGGGAGAGCACTGAACCACCACCACTAGCAGTGCACAGAAAGCAGCGACGAGCAGGTGAGGAATGGGTGCTGCCAGACCCCTGTCCGGAGCCACAGCCACTGCAGAACTGTTACTATCCACGCCAAGCAAGTCGCTCAGTCAACCCTGGCAGCAGTCCACTCCCACTGTGCAAGACTGCAAAAGACTATAGGAAAAGAATGAAGGGAAATCTTTGATGAATGGATGAGTTCCCAGAACAGGGGATACTGCCATGACTTGCAGTCATTTTAAATTCATGTTGTTGAACAACATGAATGGTACCATCACTGCACCATTGTCTTCTAACATTATCATTTAGCCAGATGATCAAGACACATAATTCTATTTAGAATATTCAATACTGTCTTCAAACTTTGCTAAGATTAAGAAATACAGGTGAGAGATCTAACTAGCTCAAGTTAAGTGCATCTGCAACAGGAGTTAGTAATGAAAGCAGTGAATAGGCTCATATGCTGAGGTTATAATCAGAAGTATACTTTTGAAATACTCTGCCATTACCCATATACAAAAAGATGATAATGGTAATCAGTTCTCAGCAGTACCCAACTCAGCTCCCAGTGTTATGCTAAACCACAGGGTTATGAACTTATTTCAGACACAAACTTTGCCACTGTCACTTAACATGCTGCTAGCATGCAGCGGCCCACTCTGTCTAAGGAGAGCCACTAAATACTCACGGTGCAGCAGCCCACTCCAAACACAGCAGCAAACTAAGCGGGCACAAGCTGCCTACAGACCACTAGCTAGAAATTAAGGTGTTGGCCATGACACTAAAGGTCCAAGAGTTCATCGTCTGTGCTACAAGCAGAACCACAAACACAGCTGAGCTAGGTCCTTTCTTTATCAAATAGTGAAAGTATTCTCAGAACAGTCAGTCCCATGACTGAGCCTTGTCTTAACAGTCCATGCATGGTGACCTTCAAGACACACTGCCTCTTAAACAAAGTGCTTCAAACTTGAATGAAGCTTTTTTATTTCTACTGGACTACTTAAGGACTCCTAACTGGAAAAAAACCCCCAAAAACTAACACATTGCTGCACTTTTGGCACATTCAGAACAAAAAGGAAAGAGTTGAGATGGCTTCAGGTATTTATGGAAACACACAGATTTCCACTTTCAGGTCACCAGTTCAAAACACAACTATAATAGCAAGTCATAAACACTCTGTTCTAGTAAGCCAGCCTTCCAAATGCACAGTGGCCAAAATCTTAGATGCTTCTGTATTGTCAGATAGACCAAGGTGCCATTAAGCATGAATTGAGCAACTCGCTCATTCTTGCAGGTGCATTTCTCCATGCCAAGGGACGATTGCAAATCTGGCATCTGAACAACAGTTACTACTGGTTTTAAGGATTTGTCTTTTCCACTTCAATGTTTGCTAAGTGGGTACATTTTAGCAATGTTAAATGCATGCGTTGAAAATCAGAAACACGTATGATTGTTAGGCAGTGAAACAGAGGAGATACCCTCATTAAATCTTTTCTTTGGGTAAGTTTTAAAAGCCAGGACCACACAACGCATCAGAGTAAAAACAGCCTTCCGGATTTGCAGTTACGGTTGCGGGCAGGATTTTATCCCGCTTTAAGTGAGCTCCCCTCCGAGAGGTCACGACTTCGAGTGCGCTGGAGGTACCCTCGGCTCCTCCCGACCTTTCCACGAGTCCGTACCCAGCTCACAGCCCGGCAAGCTAACCTGCCGCTGGCCCAAGCTTCTGGCACTGGGTGCCCGAGTTGCGACACTCATCCCCCAGTGGAACAGGGCTCCCAGACGGAGCCCGTCCAGGCCCGGCCGCCTGCCCCCGCACCGCGGCCACGGCCAGCGCCGCCACGCCGGGGCCACGCCGGGACCCCCCGGNGAGGTCCCGGTGCAGGATGGGGACGATGGCCTCATCGTGCAGGTAGAGCATGCCGCGGGCGATCTGCACCGCCCAGTTCACCAGGATGTGCGGGGGGATGCGGCGGCCCCCGCGGGCGGCCGTGGCCCCAGGGGCGGCGGCCAGGGCCCTGTTGAGGGATCCGCCGCGGGCGAACTCCATGACGAGGCAGAGGTTGGGCTCCCGCAGGCAGACCCCGTGCAGGGCGATGATGTTGGGGTGCCGGAGCATGGAGAAGAGCTTGGCCTCCTGTCGCACGCTCTCCGCCGTGGCCGTGATGTCCTCGTCGGGGTCCTGCCGAGCCGCCTTCACGGCCACCTCCCGGCCCCGCCAGGTGGCCCGATACACCTTCCCGAAGCCTCCCACGCCGATAATCTCCTGCAGCTCCAGGTGCTGGAAGTCGATCTCTGTTAG
>VZTD01000299.1:2115978-2156409 GCA_013397725.1 Rhagologus leucostigma
GGGGGGCGGCCATGGTGCCGCCGGCGGCGCGGCTGGTGGGGCAGGGCGTGTGGGCGGCGCTGACCGGGGGCTGGTACCACGACCCGGAGCAGGGGGCCTTCACCAACAGCTGCCACCTCTATCTGTGGCTGTTCCTGCTGACGCTGCCCATGGCCCTGCACCTGGTGAGAGGGGCCGGGGGGCGGGCGGGAGCTGGTGGCGGGGTGGGAGCCGCGGGCCCCGGCCCGCAGGCGGCAGCAGCGAGGGCGTGTGCGCTCAGCGGGCTGTAGACTGCCCTCTGGGGGGCTTAAATATTGGGCATTCTGGGCTTTGCCTGAGGGTTTTGTGTCTAAAGGTTAACGGGGTTAGTCCGCCGGCTGCGCTAGTCAGGGGCCGGACCCTTAGCTCTGCCGAAGGAGTTGGGTAGGGGTGCAGCGCTGGCCTCGGCGAGTGCTGCATGACCGTGGGGACGTTCGTTCAAAAATCTCTTTTGGAGACAGGTGTTTTGGATTTTTTTGAAGTTTGATCCAGCCTTACCCGCTGAGAAGGGTAAATAAATGGAAAAATCCAGATACCATGTAATTAATACGCCTTGCTGAATGTCACTGGTGAATCACATGGCTTTTTGTGACATGCAGCTGCCTTTGTGCTGAAATTTAAACTTTGCAAGTAAATAATAACTAGAGTTTGTTTGCCGGACTTTAAAATTTATTTTCCTGAAAAGCTTGAAACTTTTGCTCTGTTTTTGTGTGTTTTCCTACTGTGTGAGAAAAGCTTAAGGTGTGCTGGATCATTGACTCTATTGTGGTGTGTCCTTCAGTGATTATAGGGTAGTATTGCTTGCATTAGAAACAGTTTCCATCCGTTTGGTTCCCGGAGTGACTCAACTAAATTCTCAACTAAGTTCTGTAGAAATTTTCTTTGATTGGATAAAATGTCTAAATAGGTTTCTTCACTCTATGTGGTCAGATATGGGCCTGGTTAACAAAAGCAAAGAGCATTTATGAATCCCCCTGCAATCCCAGTGGAAAGCAAATCTTGTATTTTTAAGCATGAGTTGGTGCTGGATTTTGTGGCATGGATTGCAGTGAATTCCTGTAAGCATGAATTGTGGAGTTAATGAACCAAGACAACAATATGCTTTCTTCTGATTGATAGGGTCTATTTCCTATGCAAACCAGCAAGAGTCTTCCACTGTAGGGTTTGCTGTCCAAGTCATATGTGTGATTAAAAAGGAAAAAAATTGAAGGCTAACTTTTTTTTCCCAGTTGATATAAGTATGTGTCTGGAAGGATATGTGTTTCCTAGCGAGGAACTTCTGAACTGATGACATGGAAGAAGGTAAGGGGGTTGCACAAAAGAACACTGGACTGTAGGTCAGAACTAAGGTAAAAAAAGGCATTTTTTAAAGAGAGGAGGAGAAAACGTAACTAATCTACTGAACTCTCTTGGGCGTCATCTTTGCCTACCTAGATGGACTTGCTTTTTCTGCAGACTGACTGACTTTCTGATGAATCATCTGGTTAAATGCATGACTTGTGTTCTTGAGCTAAGATATTGCTATGGGAATTCTTTGTCCTTGATAAGAATAATGTGTTTATTATGATGGCTGCCTGAGAGTAATTATGTCCTTACACGTTTTCTTGGTTTTAAGTAGCTTGTTTCTAAGGCTTTGTAAACTTTATGCAAGACATCTGTTCTTGCCACTTAGAAACTTGAACCTGCTTTTTAACTAAAGGTTTTCTCTGGTTTGTAATAAATTTTGTTTATAATATTCAGTAATGCTTGGGGTGATATTTATGTTACATACTTGACACCGATAGTTTTGGATTCAGCTAAAAGAGTCAGAGATGTTTCTTGAAATGGCAAAATCAAAACAGATCAGAGTACTACTTTTTATATTTTTCATTTGCTTGGGATAATCTTTTGTTGAAGTCAGGAAGTCTCTCTGAAACAGTCTGATTTGAATCAAATGGCAAAACTCATCCATCTGTTTTTAGTATTTTCACAGTGGCTCACAGAGACGTGCTGACAGTAGCATTGAGAAGCTTAAAGTATCGAGTTGTTTCTGTTGTGTGGATCGAGAGAATTTCTTTCACTAGCTTATTCAGCATAGCTTACTTTGGTACTAAGGATTCCTTTATTAGCTTCCATGCCTTTGAAAATGCAGATCTGTATTTCCATCACTTTCTTTTCTTTCTCATTTGTCATTTAAACATTAAAAATATACATTGGATATCTGGAGCATCATCGCTGTTAAAATCAACTTTCAAAATTATAATGAGATCTCTTCTACCTGTGCCATATCAGCTTTCATAATATATTAAGAATTAAAGTTACCTTATTCCACCAAAGAGTTCAGGATCCCTACGTATTTTGAAAATCACATGAAAATAGTGATAACTCTTTATTCAGCCTCTGGGCTGAATTCAGACCCGGTAAAACACCAGTGACCCAGAGGTGCAACTTTGGGAACTACTTTTATATAGCTTATTTTACAAGCTGCAAGAGAATGTGCATCGTGTTTGGGTGTGTCCCCAAAACAACATACCAAATGTTTCTCCTGCCTCTTGTTGGACAGGGAACCCTTGAACTTACAGGGCTGTTACTTTTTACGCACTAGATCTTCAAACCACGCTGTGATAGGAGAAGTACAACATGGCAGTATAAGGGTGTGGGCACATAAATTACTCAGAGGTTAACTGTGATAAGACTAGCAGTGTGTCAGCTGCTTCCAGTCTCAGTTGGCCACGTTTTACCCGACTCTATCTAGCTCTCTGTAACAAAGTTAGGGATACGTATATCTCTGCAGCAGAGAGATAGGCTACCCTGTTATGTACTATGTTTATTGTGTGGTAGGACACACAATTAGAACTCAATGTATGTCCCTGGAATTTTATTTGCTACCTGCTCTTCCATATTTTATATTGTGTGATGGACATCTCTTAGTACTGATTCACCTTAATTAACGTATAAATATGGCTCATTGGCCCCGGTGTTATATGTCTGACATGCATATGTCTGATGGTAGTGGCTGACGGCACATTTGTTTGGTAGCTCCCTCATTTGTGTTCTGTAGCACACAGAGACAGTGAGGCCCAGGTGCAGCACTGCCTTGCTTTAGATGCCTCAGAGGCTCAAGCAGTGGGTGGGATACATCTGGGTCTAAGCACCCTTTATCACTCAGCCTGATTTACAAGGTTACTTTGTTCAAAGGTTACATACCTTTATGTGTATATCTCAGTCACCTCTACCTTTGTGCTACTCAAATAATGTAAGTAGACACGTGAAGGAGAATGTAGCTGTTCTTCTGGGAGCAATATCTGGGCAGGCAGAAGCCCCAAGCAAAGGTGCTCCGTACATGGTGACATCAACTCTGTTGCATTTGCAGTAGTGAGTTGGGCCACATTTGGGACACACCAGCCTGCACTTCTGACTGTGACCCCACGCTATTCTGGTGCCGGGTACAACAACAGAAGCTACTGAGAACAAAAAGTACATTATGGTAGAGTTTTTAATGGGGCAAGGATGAAGAAAACTAGGGCTACAGCTTCCATAGAAACCTGTGGGAAGTCATGAAGCCCGCTTTCTAATGAATTTGTATTTGTGGATGGTTTTTTTTCTAGCTTCTAATAAGATGTCAGCTCAACTGAAGCTTTTCCTGTCACTGGGGTGGCATAAAAAGGTCGGCGAGCTGTGTGGGTTCCTCTCATTAATGGAGGAGGTGTGCTGCTGTGACCTTGCCCAGTGGGGTGTATTCTCTTAAAGTTTGCTGAATAACTTTTTCAATTCTTTGGCTACCTTTCAACTGAGGGGATGGAGGGAGATGATGAATACACAGACACATGGTGTGATTATAAAACCTCATTTTCATAGAAAACCAGGCTAATTATAACTATAGTGCATCAAAAGTGACTCTATCGTCTAATTCCTTAGTGGTCTATAACTTAATTCCTCCTTAGTGTGGATTTGATATCTTTCATCTGTCTGTACCTGGGAACACCAACTGCAGTCATATGACACTTGTACCTTATGCAAGAGGCCTGATTCAGAGAGTGGAGGGCTTTCCATTATTGGCTTCATCTTTCTTCTAATTCCTCATGTGGGCAGGGAGCAACCTGCTGGCTTATGCTAGTCAGCCTGCCTCAAGATTCAGAGTATTAAAGGTGCACTGGCCATGTTATGCATTGGCAGTCTTGGTGTGGTGGGCGCACTAAAACATCGTGTATCTCCGACAGATGGGCAGGGAAAGCACGGGCTGGCTCAGGGCACAGCTCCGGTAGGTCTGGTCACAAGGCAGGGATGAGGACATGCAGCACTCAGCATTTGCTAAAACTGGCCCTGTTTTCCACTCAGAAATCTAGGAGCTTCCTTTGAGTCTCTCTTGTAGCGTGCTCTCTGCGTGCATAAGCTGCTCTACTGGAAATCTATTTTTGTTGTGTCCTCTTGACATTATTCATATAATATTTATTAAGCTTTATGAATGTCACCTATAAAGCACTTCTTTTCTAGCGGGTCATTCTGAGTTGTTATTTAATAATGAGTGGTTGATCTGTACCTTTTAGTGTATAGTTGAAGAGATTCCTTGGAAGGTGAACAAATCACTCTTAAACAAGTCATTACAGATAACTGGCTGTCGCTCTTTGTGAAACCAAGCAATTTCTAACTCTTTTTGTAAAAACATTAGTCATAAACCACAAATTCTTCAACCTCAAGCTCTTCAACGTCATCTACCAAGCCTTATACCCTGAGAACATGACTTTGCAAATGGATCCTCTCTCTGGCCCAAGTTCACTAAATAACTGAAGGGTACGCTGAGAGTTGGTATTTACACACTACCATGAAGTACTCTTAACAGACTTAAGCCTCAACTTGTAGAAAGTCATGTCTGTCTTATTAGGGCTCATTGGTAGTACGTACATCCTAAATAACTCCTCTGCTATTGTGCAACAGATTCTTTGTATCTGAATCAGAATAGTCATAAAAAAGGATTTGCCTGAAAACTTTCACGTGTACATCTTGATGGTAAGAAGTCCCAGTGAGCCAAAAGCAGCATCAGAATTGCAACCCACTTGCTTGTCACAACACAGAAATGGTTCAACATATTAATTTCAACATCCAAGATAAATGTGGTGACTTGTTCTGAAGATTAAATAAGTGTGCCTTATTCCCTTCCCTTCACCTGTGTGGTCAGTGTGATTTATTTATGAATTTGGAAAAATGATTGGTTTAGTCCCAAAGTAAAGACCATTCTTAAAAATTAAGTTCAGTAGGCTTTTAGCAAATCCTGAGCATTGAAAACCTTTTTTGTTTTTGTTTGTTGCTTGGGGTTTTTTGTTGTTATTGTGCAGGAATATAGTAAAACTCTGTTTACAAAAAAACCCTAAAACTTGAAAAGAGATTAAACTCGTTGTGAGACTGCAGCTGTGTAATGACAATACGTAAGTGTGTTCTATGACTATAATGGTAAAGACTTTGATACTTCAATTTTAACTGCAAGTGTCCATTGCTATGCTTTGCCCTTTACTGTAAGGAAGTATTTGTATATAAAGAAGTTGTTAGTATGTCATGTCTGTGAAAGAACTTTACAGACTGTAGTTGAACTGTAATTAATTTTAATGACTAAGAACTGTGGTGCTCATCACAGATCAGCAAACAGATCACAGACAGCTGCAAATTAACAATTATGTACTTTAGAAAAAGAATTCAAAGAGGTTGTGTCATAGTTTAACCCCAGCTGGCAACTAAGCACCACACAGCCAGTCGCTCACTCCTCCAGCCTCAGCCAGGACAGGATGCCTCTCCAACTGCGTTTTTATTCATTTGTTTTGGCTAGTCCTGACTAATTATTTAAAATTCCTCAGTGGTTAAGGTATTTGGGAACGTGTTGTGAGGCATTAGAAAATGGACTTCAAACTACAACGTTTTACTATTGAGTCATAACTGACATACAGGGTAAGATGACAGGATTTTTCTAAAGGTTTCCTGTTTGTAGATAATTTATGTTTCATTTTGTGTCTGTATTTTTATGAATTCGTAGTTTAGGAAAGGCTGCAGCTGCATTAACATGGGAATGCAGTATTTTAAAAAGCTTTATAATGTTTGTGGTGAAATTTTGCTGATTTTGATAATAAATAATATCCACAATTAATAAAAGGAAGAATAGATCTTGTGAAATGGCTTGAAACTTGAAGAAACTCTTAAACCTTTTCTGTGAGCAGAACTCAATATATATATATTGCATTTAAAAATTTTAGCATCTTCTCAAAACAAACTGTTACCACTGTGTCTTCATTATTTCTTTCTGTAGGCTTTTCCAGCAAATGCAGTGACGGTTTTTGTGTACTGCAGCTCGGTGACAGTGTTCTTCACCGTAATAAAGGTGATCAGCTACCGTTTGCACCTTATGTTTGATAAAGGCGAAGTAATTCAACAAAAGCTCTCAAGAAAAAATGGAAGGCAATGTAAAGATACAGAGGTTCAAAAAGGAGAAGCCGTTCAGTCCTCAAATTGTAGGTAAGGTTTTCATTGCATTGCTGGCACATGATGTAAAATGGGTGAGTTTGCACCACAGTCCTGCATAGCAGAAATGTCTGTTGAGTGCAAGAAAACTCCTTACAGTTGTATGAAGAATGACACTTTAAAAAAGTGCTTTAGTGCTTAAAAATCTGCTTAGTGCTTTTATACTGAGTAGCTGAAACATTCTTATGGTGAAGCAGGCCGAGCTGCACCCAATTCAGAGGTCAGGCAGCAGCTGGGCACCATGAAGGTGGTAGAGGAGATATTACTGGAGTTGCTAACAGATCCTGAAGAAAGCCTGGAAGTTTTCTGGGGAAGCCTTAAAAGCTTGATCTTTCCTCTTCCTACTGTGCTTACTTGCTGGGAAGAGGCAAGGAAGTGGCACGTACCTGCTGGCAAAGAAAATGCTTTAATATCATGGCTTTGGAAGCCTGACCTCATGTTGCCTTTGTGTGCTTGTAGCAACTTCCCTCTCAGGTCACAGCTAGATGCATAAGTTGCTTTTCCCCCGTATGTTTTATTGTGGCTGCGTATCATGCTTCTGTGGCTCTGTTCATGAGGAAAGCTAGTCCTGCTTTTGTTCTTCAGGGGCATTTGGGAGGTAGTTGTAGCTTCTCTACCGAGGATCCAAGTACTATTAGTCTTTGCTGCATATGATCAATAAGGCTGCTTCCAGGCTGTGATGGTATTAAAGGTAAAAACAGTAGCGGGATGAAGGCTAGTACTGACATTTTTCAGGTTTGTGTATTGGTAGAATGTTCCACTCTACACTCTTGGGAATAAATGGAGACCTTTCCTGCTGGTTTTTCAAGCTTGAGTCATACAAACAAATGAAGCTGGCAAGTGGCTTTCAGTGATCCCAAGTGTTATGACAGATGTGAAAAATGCTGAAATAAGGTACATCTAAAAGTGACAGAAGCATAGAAGTGTCCAAAGCAAGCTTAAGTTGAGTAGCTTTGTTAAAACTACCAGTCAAGCTTCAACAGAGAGCTCCGTGTAAAAGAACTTACTTAGGGTATTTTTTGGTGCATTTGCAGTTGCTACTGCTAGTTCTGTGCCAGTTAAGTAGTATCAACATAGTTTGTGTTCCTTTGTGCTACTGTTCTTCCGTGTCTTTACACATGCACATCTGTGCTACACTCCCAGCAGTGATGTTGCTGGGAGAGTCAAGGTCGGCCTGCATAGAGACTTCTGAGAAATGCCTCTGTGTGTCACTAACCATGCAACACTTTTTGTTTTAGATGGGGTTATGCCTTTCAGACTGTTTTGGCTGAGAAGTAAAGGTAGAATAAATTAAAAGTTACATGTTAAATCACATGACTATTCCTCCCGGGTTGATTTGTGTATGCACAACAATCCATTATTTAGTACTTGGTCAGAAAATAAAGAACTTAATATTATTTTGACTAGATGGATGACAGAATTTTTTAAACAGACCTTGGTAGTTGGCAGGTTGGTTGAACAAGTTTCTGAAGCTAGTTAACTACAAAAATGATATTGTGGAAAGAAGATTGAGACCTCTCAGATAAATAATTTTATAGCTTATATACAGCTTTAGAGTTTTAAAAATAAGTTTTTGGTGAAAAAAACAACCCCATGAACGAATAGAAAAGCCCAGCCTCATGCTTTTTGACATTTCACTGTGGTGTTTTTCTGGGTTTTTCTTTGTTTTTTTTTTTTTTTTTAAACTGAATTTTTGTTGTGCTGTACCTGAGAAAGAGAATATTTGTAGGTTCTTGATAGTAAACCTTGTCCAAAAATACCTGCTTATATCCATGGCAAAGCTAGTAGAAAATATGTGTAAAAGGAGTTACTGGATAGTTTAGTGTATCAACAAAGGAACTGATCAATAAATTGCCTTATAATATATGAAGTCAGTAATGGCTGTATATTTGGTTTGCCTAGATCTGAGCAAAAATTTTATTTTGTGGTCTAATGATTATATTAGTACTCTCTGTCTTGCATTTCAAGTAGTTGTTTTCTGGGAGGTTTCCAAATAAACAGACAGTTAGATAAGCCTTATGTACACAAGGACTTACAAAGCAAAAATTGTGAAAGGAATAGCATTTGATTGTCATATGTCGAAGGAAAAGCCCTAAATAGCCTTTTGTGCCAGTAAATCTGTGTGTGTGTCAGGCAGCCTAAATGGCATTATGTACGCACTGGGAGGTTGAAGAGATGTCATTGTATTTCTTATAGCTCTACTTCTGAAGACACCATAATCATTTTAGATTGAGGGGGTTTTATTATTTTATTTTTATCAAGTTGTCTTGGTGAGGAAGGAAGTGCAGAAAAACATTACAGTATTTTTACAGCCCTGTGCTTTTATCATTGGAGGGGAAAGGAGTGCTCTTACTTCATTGTGCTGTGCTACTTCCCATTTTGTTCTTATTCTTCAACTACTTCCCAAAACTCACTGTGATGCCCTGTGGTAAGAAGCATTTCTTTATCTTTCATTTGCTTCCCCTTCAGCAATAACTCGGGGGATCATGTTGTCGGTGAGACCAGCCAAAATGACTCTACGCAAACGATTCCTGACAGTTCCAGAGTGCAGGCTCCGCACTCGCAGGACTCACCTGGAGCAAGGGTTAGTATGTGCACTTCTCCAGCAGTGTCCTCACCTCGTGCAGTCCACAGCTCACCACACCCAGTTTTGTGTTGCCAGATACTGGTTGCTTGTAACATAGGTCTGCTCCGAGGAGGAAGGATCATTCCATGCATCTACTTGGGTATACCACTGCTGCCAGTCAGCCTTGTCCTAAAGGTTTGGCTTTGCAGAGCTGAAACTGTCATACATTAAGCTGCACTTCTTAGAAGGGGTCTCTCTGCTCTATAGATAGCAAGTGGCCTTTTTAAATCTTGCTGAGAGCAACTAGTTTTTGTGGCTGCTTTGAGAGAAGGGAGAGGCTAATGCAATCAGCATTATTTTGTTGCCTCTGAAGGGATCTGCTCTTGGAGCATTAATAGTTTGGTTTTGTGTAACTAGACTTATGCTTATAAAATTAACCGAAAACATCTCTTGAGTATTTAAACGAAGCATAAAAGCCATTTAAATCTAGGAGATGTCTACAGGAGGTTAAAAGTCCATGTATGTGCACTCAACGCCATTGGCCATGCTTAATAAATCAAAGGTATATGAAGTGATGAAGGTGATGTATGTAAATGTTATTAAAGAAAAAAATAGGAAACGCTCATGATAAGTTGAAGAAATTTTCAAAAAATTAAGAAACAGAATAACTCTGTCTATGTAATCTTAAGCTCTTCCCCTTGCATACTGTGATAACATCTTTAATTATGTGATGCCATGCTATTTTTTTCTACAGGACTCCTGCCTCAGTCAGTGCAAAGGATGGTTAGTGATTTCTGAATAAGTGGCTATTTGATACTTCATTCTGTCTTCGTATTTCTCCGCACCCACCCTTTATCCCTATTTACTACAAATTATTCAAATCCTGGTCTGAATCAGAGCTATTTCTTCATTTCCTGGAGTGTTTTTACCTTTTTGTAGCATCTGTATGATTCACAGACATTAATAGTACTTTTGGTTTGGTTTTTTTTTAATGAGGTAAAATATTTTTCACCTTGTTTCTGTCCTACTCTCCAGTATTCTGGTATTTGTCCGTTCTGCAAACCTGTGTCTTCCTGGGATCTCATCCTAGTCTCCCACTTCCAAACATGTAGGTTGGGTCTTGTCAAATCAAGTCTCCTGTTCTTGCTGCCAGGATACCACCACGAAATTTTAGAAAATAATAATTATTTCCTCTTGCTTTTGGTGCCTGTCAGAAAAGAGCCAGTCATTTTTTTCAATGTCTTGTTCTTAATTATGCACTTAGGCTGTTGAATTTAAACTCCTGAAGTATTCCTCTGGGGTACTGTGTTTAGATTTGAGCTCCTCAGTTAGTTCCCGTGCACGTTGACCTGCTGACGAGAATCCAGCAGAGGCCACCAAGGTGATTGAGGAACATGATGCGTGAGGACAGGCAGATGGGAAGTTTTAGCCTTTGTAAGGCTAACATCTTTTGTAAGAGTAGAAGAAGAGCTTACTGCTGTCTTCAGCTTTCTAATAGTTAGGTACACAGCAGACTGAGCACTCTCTTCTCAGAGGTGCCCAGTGACAGGATAAGAAACAGTTGCAACCCTGGAAAACTACGGTTAGATCAATTACATTTAATGTCTTTTGTGTGGGGTTGTTTTGTTTGTTTGGTGGTTGGTTTGGTTTTTTTTTTCCTCTATCAAGTGAGTGGTCAAATACTGGAAGAGGTTTTCCAGAGAAGTTGTGAAATCTCCTTCTTTGGAGATTTTCAAAACTCTGTTGGAGATGGCCCTGAGCAACCTGCTCAAACTGTACCTGCTTTGAGTGTGTGTGTATGGCAGAGGGGATTTGGACTAAATGACCTTCAAAGCTTTCTTGGAATCGAAATGATTCTATATTAGTTAAATGTCTCTGTCCTCTAGTTTTCCTTTGAGAAATACTTACCGATGCTAGAGACCAAATTTTTCATTCTAGTGCTTTGGAAACACACAGCTGGAAAAGTGGAACAGATGAACACATTCCATTCCTTAATGATTAAAAAAAATGTATCTGGATTAGGCACTGCAAATTTTTTTTTTTAAAGTACCATCTGGCTTTTCTTTTCCGTCCCCAAACATCACACACAATTGCAGTGATGCAATTTGGAGCATGACTGTTCTACAACCATCTCCCTCGCCCACCCCTTGCTTTTTGTGTGAGGTACACATTCGAATTTCAGTGATGTTAAGCATCTTACCAACTCTATAATTAACCTTTGATTAGATAGCTATTGATAGCTACATTGATAGATGTTTTTTTCCCCAACAGAATTTAATAAATGACCATGTTAATCTGGTGTATTTCTTTTCATTTTTTTAGGACCTGCCAACACGGGAAACTATTGAAGATCTTAGAGGTATTTTAAAGGCTTTATAAATCCCCTTAAACTGTTGTTTAAACATTTCTTGGCACAAAAAGTAATGGCACAGAGGACCCCATGGCGGGTTCTGCTGTGCCTCCTACTAGGATCTGAGTTGAAGAGCCAGAACTAAATTTCAAGGGTATTCTAACAGACTAAGCTTTCTCAGGTGTCAGCCAAGCTGTTTGGGTTGCAACCTTCTGAGGGCTGTGCAAATAGCTCTCCCCATTTTGACATTGGGACATGAAAGAGCCTTGCCCCACATTCTTGGGAAGCTCTGTGCTTCTGTAAAGCATTAAACTAGGAACCTAACACTTGGATTGCATCTTAGAGCCGTTAGACATCTGACTGTGGACTTCTGTTGTGCTTGTCAGCCTTTAGCTCTGTATTGTGTATTCCACTACACCTTACACTGCCTACACTTCCAGTGCTTGAGATGTCTTAATATTTTAAATATTATTTCCTTTTTGTTAAGGCTGATCACCATATGCTATGTGACCATTTAGGAATTGCAGAAAGTGATTTAGCAAACCTGCAGCAATGGCTTATTCTTTCTTTCATCTCTCCCTAAGTGGGGATAGTTCTATCAAACATTTTGATTTTGAAACTAGCTGTTTCTTCAGCTATTTTGATTATTTAAGTAAACATGCTGCTACACTTGTCCTGACTTGGAAGGGTTCTATCTTGCTTCTGTAGTATTTCATATGTAGCTAACAAAAAAACCTCCGTGCTTTGGAACTGTTTTAATCAGCTACATCATCTGCACTTCCTTTGCTCTGCTCTGGATCAGATTTTGTTGGTTAAAGATCATATTTTAATAATGCTTAGTGTTCATGTTTGTGGGACCTAATGCCCAAATGTTTTTCCTTAGGTGTTACGGTACTAGAAGATCAGGCTACACCACCAGTTTCATCTACCTCACCCTGTATCAAAGCAGATATATTACCTGTTTCTACAACCTCTGGTTCAGGTGCCACTACATCAGCAATAGCAACAAAACCAGCTGCTATGGAAACATTTCCTGGTGATGGCATAAATGAAGAAGGAGTGAACAGACAGCCTTGTGGACACCATGGATCCCAAGATATTCTTGTGGACAGAGACGTAGCTAAAAACTTCTCCAATATTTCTTCATCACAAGGTGATATTTTAAGGACTGGAGTTTCTTCAGAGCCATGGGACAGTGAAAATTCAGTTATTTCAGACCATTTAAGTAATCCTAAAAGCTACAAAAGAGACAAATTGCCGGATGGGTCACCACAGACGGGCTTTACCAGTAACTGCCCACAGTGCAATGCCATTGCAACCAAAGAGCACGAGCACATGGAAAGTTCTTGCAATGCTGGTAATAGCCATGAGGACCTTGATTGCTCAGACAGTGAGACTGCTGTTGCGGTTGTGGACAATTCTCTTCCTGGAGACCAGCTGTGTGAGCCCATTAAAATTGTCATCACAATGAGTACTACCCCAAACACCACCCTCAGTGACCTGCCGGGCTCTGTCCACTTACAGGCCCTGGAAAGTGAGAGAACAAGCTCAGCCTTTGACTCTGGTGTAGTTAAAGCAGGCTGGTCAAGTCAGCAAACTAATGAACAGCTCAAAATCCCTGTTATCACATTTGACTTGTCTGATGACAGTAAAGCTAAGCCTTGCTCAGAAGTTAGTGAAAGTGACAGAACTCCAGAAATGTTGAGGGCGGAGCTGTCATCCAACCAATGCTCTGGCTATGAGTCGGGTGATGCAGTAAAGGAGCACAGCAACCCAGCAAATACACCTCTAGAAACTAACACTTGTTCGGATCCAAATCAGGAAAATGCTTTGGAAAATGTCCAGACTGTGGATTTAAGTTCTAAGGAAGACCTGCATAACCTAGACCCACAGTCCTGTAGAACTGCTCATGAAAAGAGGCACATGCGGGTGTTGAGTGTAGACAGTGGGACAGATGTGCTTTTAAGTAAGAATTTTGTGGAGGTATCTGACAAAGAAAAGACCTTACCAACCTCTAAATCAGATCTAGAAGCTAAAGAAGGACAGATGCCCAATGAATCTAACTTCCTAGAATTTGTCTCCCTCTTGGAATCCATTAATACCTCAAAGATGAAGACATCTAATCAACCCACTGTCAAAATGGAGACGACAAAGGAAAATGGGCTTGTTGGAGGTATTATGCATGGCTTACAATTCTTTTGGAATACAGATGTTATGAAGAGTTTTTTTACTTATAGCAGCTTAGCTGGATGTCTGGTTTTGCTAATAGGGCCACAGTAGGGCTGGACTTGGTGTGACAAAGTGGTTTAGTGAAAGTGTGTGGTAGTGTCAGCTGCAGTTCTTAAATATTTTTATCTTCTTGAAGAAAACTGTTTTTCTTCCTCTTGGAAACCTAGTGATAAGCTTAGTAGGTGTCAGTTATGTATCTAGTATCCTGTACTAAAATAGTGTGTCTGGATTGTTGAAATACCAAAAGTATCTTGCAAAAATGTGTAGAGCTATAGCATTCCACCTGCCCTTGCACATCTTACCAGGTGCATGTTGAGGAGTTGTCTGTGTGTGCCTCTAAGTATGAAGGCTGGAATTGTCACTGGAGATGGTTCAGCTTTTAGCTAACACGTGTGCACACATACATCTATTTCTAAATTTCCTGAGTGGTTGTGGGTTGGCTTATAATTAAAAAAAAAAAAGGGAAAATCATGTATTTGTTCTCAATAGGTAAGAGTTTTGATTTGCAGTCACTTAAAATATTTGGATTTTAAGGAAGAAAGTTTGATGGCTGTTTTCAGTGAAAGCCCCCAGTATTTTAATGAAAAATAGTATATTCCCATGCAAATTTTCATTTAATCAAGAGGGCTTTTATTTAAACCAAAAGCAATCAGCTAATTTAAAAACCTGTATGCAGTACAATTTATAGCTCTTGTATAGAAATACGTGGTTTTAAGCATCATTCTCATTGCTGTCACTGAACTCCGTGACCCTTTTCTGTTGGGAAGGACTGTTGTTTGTAGTGTCTCTAGCAGCCCTCTAGTCAAAATTAGTAGGTCCATTTAAGGAGGATGTGAGATACAGTGCAGTGAAGGCAGATGCAATCTCAGGGTACTTCCCCAAGCGCTCAGTACAATCGGTTTAGAAAATCTGAGTTAAAGTGAAATAAGGCAGCCTGTATCTTCTACTTCTCCAAAATATTTTTTTTACCTTAGATCCTATAATAAGCTGTTTTAAGAAAGCCTAAGAGGATGCAGTCTCAATACTTAGTTTGCATGGAAGATAAGAAACCTGATGGTATACTGGAAGAACAGCTTGGCACTCCTATTTTGCATGCTCCCTGTTCCACTAGCTCATTCCTGCAAGAACCTTCCATTACATGAAAAATGCCCAACTGACTTAAAAGCTTTTTAAAAAACTATTGTGAAATGTGTTCATCTTGTTTAAAAAAATAAGTAGATTTATCTTCTCAGTGTGTCATTTTCCTTTAGACTCCATTTACCTTTCACTCTGTCTTTAAGTCTGTCCTATCCAATGTATTACAGCCCTATCTCATTCCATCTTTCACTTGGGTCCATTTTTTCTTCTGCTTTTTCTAGTTCTGTGCGTTTCCTGCCTCAGTCATCCCTTCTCAATTTAGGCACTCCACTCCTGTGCCACCTCCTTATTTGTGTTCCCCTTCATATTGGTACTCTCTCTTCTTTCCGTCTGTTCTTCCTAGCAATCCACACTATTGCTGTTTTAGACTTTTCCACTGTATTGAGCCCACCTGAAGCTGTTGCCTCCCCACAGCTTGCATTCACTTCTCCTGTACTTACCCTCCTATCCGTTCCTTCGTTAAATTTTGCTCTTCCCAGACCTGCTGCCTCTCTTCTGATGTATCTTACCCATCTCTCCCGCCTTCTCAGACTGTTTATTCTTCAGTGCAGTTTCTGTCCTTCTCTATTGAGCTTATCAGCCTGCCCAGCTGGCTCCAGTCTGTGCTCTGGTTGCCCGAGACAAGTGCTGAGCAAGCCCTGCTTCTCACCTGAGCCTGCTGGATTCCTGGGGTGCAGAGTCACCTGCCTGCAGAACAGCACACAGCAACGTGAGGGGTGCAGCAAGCAGATTGTGATTTTTGTTGTTCCTCAACCATAAAAAGGAGCATTTACACAAAAATTGTACTTCTGAGTGATGTCACTTAGCTGGAAAAGAGAGTTTCAGAGGTAAATTTAAATGAAAATTTAAAAAGAGACAATGCAGTTAATCTAGAAAGGCCTTTCAGACAAGTACTCTCAGATAATATGAACAGGAAAGGTTTCTGCATAAAAGAAAGCAATGGGTGATCAGAATAAGTCAGGCTCAGATTCCACAGTGACAAAAAACCCCCAAACTCCAACCCCAAAACTTATTAATGTGTTATTGTGCTTTAGATCCAGCAAACAAGTTTCTTCTTATACAAGATAATGAGGAAACAGAAGAATTCTGCTGTTCCCTCAAACCAAGCTCTTATTTAGCGACTTGAACTGAATTTCATAGAATCATAAAATGGTTTTGTTTGGAAGAGACCTTAAAGATTATCTAGTTCCAAACCCCTGCCATGGACAGGGACATCTTCCACTAGGCCGGGGTGCTCAAAGCCCCATCCAACCTGGCGTTGAACACTCCTAGGGATGGGACATCCACAGCTTCTCTGGTCAACTTGTTTTGGTGCCTTGCCACCCTCAAAGCAAAGAATTTCTTCCTAAATCTTCCTATTTCTGTTTTCTTAAGTCTGTACTTTTGTGAGATAGTGAAGTTGAGCTGCATACACGTGTAATTAAGTGTCTTTGTTTCCAATGTAGGCTCAGCAAGTGTCACCCTGAAACAGAAGAGGGACTGGAAAAGGGGTGCCTTGCAGGACCAGGGATGGCAGCTGTGGATTCTGCACCTTGAACTGGTGCTGTGGGAAAAAGGAGATGCAATCTGAACTCTCTGAGGTTGGGAGAGGTAGTTCAAAGGCAGTTATTTTTAAGAGCAAGTAGGTTTTGTTTTCTAGCCTAGTCAGAACGTGCTGTTTGCTAAAATAAATTACTGTTATTACTGGCAGCTTCCCCACAGCAAGACTGAGTTTTAGGACTAAGAAAGCCTTTAATTTATTTACAACCTTGCAATTGCAAATATGCTTTAACAATATAGCATCTTGGAACAGATCTGAATAAACATTATTCCCACATTAGAGTAGTTGTTAAGAAAAGTGTGTGTGTGGGAATACAGAGTCAAGCTATGCACCAGTTGTTTTGAGGGAGAACATTGGTTCTGTTTGGTTTTTGTTCTTTTAACCTTGCAAACTGTCTAATTAGCAAAAGTTAGTAATAGATGTCTGGTCCAAATTAGCATGAAATGCACCCCAGAAAGGTTTTTATTGGGCAGTGTTAGCAACTTGGCAAATTTCTTGAAAGCTGGATATTCAGGGCTGTGCAAAAGTTGATATTTTGCATAATTTGTGGAAGGCGGGGAAATGTGCTCATCAGAACAGTCTGGCAAGTGAGTGAATGTCATGGATGGGTCTTTGTTAGGGGTGGTCCCTCACAGAACTTGTGTGTTCTGTGGAAGTAGAATGCTTATCATCCTGACCACATAAGCCTTCACCAACAGACAGCTTGGTAAAATGCAGTATGAGAAAATTGAAGCCTTGCTTTACACTACTAAGGGTGCCAGATTTAACCTGTTAAAATATAGGATATAAAAGCTCTAGGAGCTGTTCTGTAGCCACTCCACCTATTCTAGATTGTGAGAAAATACCACTGACACTGTTGCTAAAACTGACTTTCAGACCAGTGTCCTTTCAGTTTTGTATCACACTTGAACCACCCACTTGATTAAAGTGTGTTATAGGGCAACTGTAAATTTTTTTCAGTCTTCGAGAAGTGTAGGGAAATTTGGGTTTATTGGCCGCTTTGGGTCCGTCTGATGTGTCTTGAACCAAGTAAGAGCAGTTGTGCATCTGACTTATGCAGGTCAAAACCTCCTGTATGTCCCCTTTGGCACAGCTGGCTTGTAATCTAGGACAGGCAATATTATCACCCAGGGAGCGCCGTGGGAGTGGTGGGGACTGGCGCGAGAGAAACTAAACCAGGACTGCATGGCCTGAATTTAGATGTTTTGCAGGCTCTTTTTAGAAAAGGTACTCATCATTCTGGGCAGTGCACAAACCACAACCTCGAGTGAGTTGTTCTGGATCCCAAGCAATTACCCTTCTCCTATAAAAAACTAAAACATACTCCTGTGGATATTTTTAGACTCTTTTTTTTTTTTTCCCCTTGCATGTGAGAAAGAGGACTATCACATGCCATATAGTCATGGGGAAGAAGGATCTTGTGCACTGAGTCACTGGTGCAGTTGACAGTTGTGGTGGGAAGTGACAGCGGGTGATTTTGCCGGCAGGTGGGTAGCACCTAGGAAATAAAGCCCTGCCTGGTACTAGCTCATCTCTGAGCAGCTGTGTATCGTGCCTAACTCTTGTGCCAGAGAGGGACCACATGGCATGTGATGCCCCTCTTTGGATGTGGAGGAACTGGTGCGCAGAACTCAGTTCTCTAAATCTGATGCTCAATGGGTAAGGCTTGACAGGTTGAAATTTTAAAATTTCAGTCTTTAAATCGAAGAGGTAATAGTATGTATGATGGCAAGTCTGACATCTGCAAAGAAAATACGAGGTTATTTCAGAGGTCTGTATTCTCATGTAATTGGTAGGTATAATGATTAGGCTACCTGTTCCTAGCTCTGCTGCTGACAGAGGAGATTGTTTTGAGCAAGTCGCTTCCTGTAGCAGGTACAATGCCTACTGCTAGTTTTTCCTGTTGCTTCAGGATTAATGTTGTAATCCTCATTAATGGGTAATGCCATGTGCTTCTTCAGCATCCATGCTGAACTCTTGTAGCAATTCTCGGACAGTGTGGTATTCCCTGGGCACTCCCGTTGGTTGGTGGATGACCAGCTTAAATGTCAGTTGTTTTTTTCAATGTATTTGTGGCATGGTAGACAAACTTGAGTTGAGAATAAAGTACATAAGCTAGATGTTTCTGCTAAAGCAGTTGGCGAAGAAAGGATTAGGAATGTCCTTAGGATTTATGCTCCACACACATGAATGGCACAGTTGACAGCTTGTAGAACTTTTGTTTCATGCTGGTACTGATGAAAGCATAGAGCGATTTGAAATCAATTCTCTGTGGCTGAACAGGCAACAAATATACTTTAAAGTGAAAATTTCTGTTTTGGAGCATAATGTTGTTGAAGAAAGTGGATTCTGTAGCAAAGCAATTAATGAACAGAAGAGAGACAGGCTTAATTAGCTTAATTCTGCTTGCCCAGATTTCAAACCAGATGGTGTTTGAAATTATGACAGCAGTGGCATTTTATCTTACAGGAGTGAGTTGTGAAGGTTGGGATAGGGATATGTAAGTAAAAGATGAGGAAGAAGGTTTGGAAGACTCTGTTAAGGGGCCACAAATAGTAAAAATGTTTTGGAGAAAAGTTACAAAGCAATAAAATTTCATTCTAATTACCTAATATTAAGGGAACTTTAAGGTTGAGATACAGTGATCACGATAACCATCTATCAGTGTATCAAAGAATTATAGAATGGTTTAGGTTGGAAGGGACCTTAAGAAATATCATCTTGTTCCAACCCCCCTTGCCCTGGGCAGTGACACCTTCCACTAGACCAGGTTGCTCAGAGCCCCATCCAACCTGGCCTTGAACACCTTCAGGAATGAGGCATCTATAACTTTTCAGGGCAGGCTGTACCAGTTCCTCACCACCCTCACAGTGAAGAATTTCTTTCAAATATCCAATGTAAACCTGCCCTTTTTCAGTTTAAAGACATTCCTTCCTGTTCTATCATTCACTGTGTCTGTTACACTCTTGTAAAAAGTCCCTCTTCAGATTTCTTGTGGTCTCTCTTCAGGTACTGAAAGGCTGCAATTAGGTCTCTCTGGAGCCTTCTCTAGGCTGAAATCTCAGCCAGCTCTCTCACCCTTTCCTCGCAGGAGAGAGGTTCCATCTCTCTGATCATCTTGGTGGCCTTCCTCTGGACTCACTATATTTACATATGTACAAGGGCTGTTCCATTTCAACTGTAAAATTGTTTTCAACCTCCTCCTAGAGTAGAACAAGGGTTTGTCTATAAAGATGATTTGGGATGCTTAAAATCTGTTCTATAAGTGAAAAAGTTACATGGCAAAAGAAATTATGGTACTGTAACTGGTTTTAAATTAGGAGCTCATTTGTCAGCACTGGGATGGTATACTTGTAAGTAATGTTGCTATCCTGTTAAAAGTCTTTGGTGCAGAAAAAAGTGTTAACATGAAGTATTGTATGTATGGGACATATAAGAATTGTTCCTCCTGGTAAGTATTTTACCAGGATAACTTAAGGTTGTGTCTTGTGCTCTATCAAAATATGAAAATGGTGTACAGACCAAAACTTGGCTGTTTGTGCAGGACTCTTCTGAATCACCCTGCCCCAAGACTGATTTAGCCATGAGTCCTGATAGTTACACCTCACATGTCTGAGTCATGTGGCATATCATTTCCAGATAAATTATCTGGTTATTGCAGAGCCTAGGTCTGATCTTGATACTGCTGTGATCCGAGCTGTGTGTGTGCTGGACACGTGTGGAGCAGTGGATAAGGGTAAATGGCACAGGGAAAAGTGCAAGTACACTGCCATGTTGTCCTTTTTAGTCTATTCCTTCACTTGGAAAAGGTTTTTCCTAGTATTTGAGCTTTGCCAGCACAATTTCCATGCAGGGAGCGTTTGGTGACGTAGACCTGATTGCGTACTCTGGCAGGACACTCCTAGTCTAGACACCTCTATCTTCATTTAAATGCTGAAGGTGTAAGTCACCTGGAAGAAGATGAGTAATAATCTTGAAAACCAGTCGCAAAGCCATCATGGCCCACCTTTCCAGTGCTGGAAGTACTCGTCACCATGGTATTGTCTGATTGGCATATAAAGCCTGTAAGAAGCAGTACGTTTAGGTTTTTGTTATTATGACTCTTTACCACAGCAGGGAAAAGAAGTCTGCAAGGCTTGTGGTTTGGAATGGAAAAGAGAGAAGCATTTTCTGAAACCACTAGATAATCAAACTTAAAAAATCTTTTTAATTGTTCCAGCCCTAAAGCTAGTTTGGGGTACTATGGGACCAGTTAGGTTATTAAGCCACAGTTTCTGATCTCTATCAATTATTCTTACAACTTGAACAGCCCAAGCCTTTAGGAAGGTCATTTTGATTAGGTGTCTGTGGCTCCATCACCACCCACAGATATGGTTACATCATTAAGGGGATGCTTCACTAATGACACAGTTTCTGCTTAAACTGGAGTTTAAATCTTTAACTAGGAAAGGAAAAAAATGTTGTCTGTTCCCCTAACTGCTTTTTTTTTCCCCTCCCAAAAGAAAATAAAATAGATCTGGAAGACCTATTGAATTTTGCCTCCATGCACAACAGATACAAAGTATTTCCCTACACCAAACTTGTGCTTATTTCATTGGATTTATAGCACAGGCTTTAGGGTGTGAGGGGGCTTTGTCCTGTGAATTAAAAGTGGTGTGGAGATGTTTTAGCTCATGAAAGTGGGTTTGTAGAAGTAATGTGTTGGTAGATCAGCTTATACAGCTGGAGGAAAACAAGACAGATGATCTGAAAGGTCTGCATATGCAAAAGCTTGTTTACTTTTTTCAGTTTTATCAGTTGACCTTATAAAAGGGAAAACATCTCTTTAGAAGCCTTCATTCTGTTTTATCCTTAGACCAATTTAGATATGACACCACTGTTTCTTGACTGGTGATTCTTACAGGTTAGGATGGTAATTATATTGGTGAGAAATATGGCTTAAGATATGGAATTTTCAGTGGGGCTAAATTTCTGTGGTTTGTTCCTTGATCTAAGGCTAAGATATTTAAACAGCAGGTATTGCGAGAAGTCTGGGTAAGTATGTTTCAATACACTTTGCTTAGTGCAAAAAGCTACAGGACTTACTGAGGCATCTCCAACAAGCACCACAAAACCTCCTTTTTTCCATATAAAGCATTTAATTGCACAACTGCACAGGGTGCTTATGAAATCACTGTCTTAGTTGCACTTTAAAACTCTTAACAGGTAACTTTTTGGTTTATAAACAAAGCACAGTTGAAAAATGTTTCACTATTCACCGTGAATATGTTGTACACACACATATATAAAAATAAATGCCATGCATGTATAGAGAGGTAATATAAATATAATTGGTACTCAAAGTAGTAGAAATTGGAGAAAGACTTAATGTATATTTTTAAATCTATAGTTCTGTATTTTCCAAGCGTAGGATAATTTGCTGTGAAATTGTTTTGCCAGTTTGCCCTTTGTCCTGCACCAGGTGTGTGGCCAGTGGGGAAGAGGGATTAGGCAGCTATCTGCTTTCCTGTCCAAGAGCTCTATTTCCTTTGAAGGTGCTGCTTTCCCTTTTGTAAAAGGGGAATGGGCCAGTGCTTCTGCTTTTCCATTGCCAGCATACATAGCTTGGGAACAAATTACAGCCCCCAGGGAACTAGCCTCTTACCATTCTGGATTAGGAACAGATTGCTTCCCTCTGAAACAATAGGAGAAGCAAAGCAGAAATCCTCTCTTGTTTGTCCTCTGCTTCACAGCGTGTTCTTGAAACAGCCCATTCAGGAGAGTTAGCGTACCTCCTCATCCAGATTTGTGGTTGTATTGTTTTAAGTAATGTGAGTGTACATAAAACTAGCAAATACTGCAGTGTTTTAGATTTTCATTTTTAGATGCTCTTGTTCGGTAGTTAATGAATGAAACTCTTGAAAGTCATCTGTGGAGAGTGGCTCCACTTCGCTGCCCTGTTTTCCAGATAGCCAGATGACGGAGAGAAAAGAAGAAATGGTGGGAACAGAAAAGCACTGTGAGCAACTTCCTAAACAGGAAAGATCAGATGTACAAAGCCAAGATCGTGCTAGTACTAGTCCGGTGCTACCAGAGTCTGCCAAATTTGCGGCACTGTAAGGCCAGTTTACTTTACAATTTTGTACTTCAAAGATATGATGTAAGCTGTTTTGTTTCACTGAGTAGAAATGACATAAACTTTTAATTAACCTCTCTTTCTTTTTGTTTTATTGAGAACAAGAAAAAAGTTCCTCATAGTAGTTTTGAAACATTTTTGTGTCAAGTTACCAGGGCAGCAGGCAAAGGCAGATAATCTACCGGGTAACTTCTCAGCAAGACAGCTCTGTCTTGCAAGTAATAAGTGGACCTGAGGCGTCTGTGCAAGATGAACTCTCTGTGGATGCAATGCACGTGTTCATAGATGAAAATGGTGAGTTTATCTAGCTGGGATAATTGCAATGCATGAGGAAATTTCTAAACACTTCAGATGTCCTGGAAGGATGTTTCTCTTGTCTGTTACTGGTTGCATGTTCTTCTGTGTACGTGAAAGAAAAGGGCTTAGTAATTTAAAGTCAGATGAGCAATAAATGGAGTTTTCCAAATCCACCAGTGAACTTCACAGACCTGAGCCTTACACAGTGCCTGAAGATTATCTTCCAAACATCATTCTCAAAAGATGCTGGCTAGGCCAGAAGACAACTTCTGTCCCATCAGAAGAACCCCTGGCATTTTCTGCCTGACTAGAAGTTTTGCACTGACCTGGCTGGGCGAAACATGACTCCTTTTTACAGTTTTGTTCTTCAGCTGGCTCAGACTGCCTTGATATCATGATGGTTGCTCTCATTTGGAGTTGTGATCTGCTACCCCTTTCAAGAGAATTAAGGAGTGACCTAGTCTTACCCCATGCATACACTTGGCGTGCCACTGCTCTGAAGCTATTCTTAAAGTCTGAAGCTGTAGGATGGGTTTGAGCCCTGTGCAGTGCCCTGCGAGGTACTGGCTCTTACCTCTGAAAGGCAGCTGTCCTAAAAGCCCTATTTCCTTTAAAGCTGCCTTCAAAACCAGCATGGAATGAGTGCTCATGGTACTGGGTCTGTGACCCTGGAGATACTCTGGTTTTCTGCCTGTTCCTCCTGGCCCTGCTGGCAGCCTGCAGCTGCTGCTGTGCTGTGGGCAGAAGGGCAGCAGCTGCCAGTGGGGCAGATGATGCAGCCTCTGGGTCAGCCAGCAGCCACCCTTGGCTTTGTGCTGCCTCTGCAAACAGGGAGGAGCTGTGGCTACAATTCTAGCAGAACTTTTTGCTGCTTTGTACCCCCTGACCTCACCTTTGTGAATGGAAAGACAAAAATCTGATTTCACGTTTAACAGTGAACTTATATTAATCAATGCGCTTTGCATTTAGTTTACATGCCTTTTAAATTTTCACTGTAACTTCTGGGTTTTGATTTGTCTCAGGTTTTCAGTTGTTCAAATGTTAATTTGCTTTCTGAAATCTAAAATGAGCCTAATGCACAGACTGAAAAATATATATTTATAAATATGCCTGACCTAAAATGTGTATTTTATAAATTTTTTCTGTAAACAAATGATTACATCACTGAACTGACATTTTTTTCCCTCTATTTTCTAAAGGGGAAATTAGATCCTGCTATTTAAAAGCTGGCTGTCAGAAGGAAGGAAATTTTAGACATCAGCTATCAAATTGTGATTGTATGTCAAATGCTCAGTAAGTAAGCCCTTATTTTTAGAAACGTTAAAAGTTTTCATTGCTAGAAACTATGAAACTGTAGCTGTGAAAGATGCATGTGAAGGGGAGTACTGGTGAGTAAATGAGCTAATGTTTTCTGGAGAAGTCAGATAATGAAATTTTTTTTCTTTCTACTAAAGCAGTGACAGCTTAATAAGAACATTGGAAAGAAAAAGTGAAAATGAAAATCAGAACTATCCACTTGGCTTTAATTACTTTCTGGGAATAGCCAAAGTCAAGTGTAGCTATTATAAATAAAATTATAAATAAAATTGTAAATAAAACAAAGTAAGTGGGACTACTCTCTCAACCTTATCTTGTTTGTTTCCTGTACCTGTTGCACTCTGAAAACTTTTAGTGCTGTGTCAGTATCAGTCACTGACCTGTGGATTCTAGCAGCAGAGCCTTTCACCTTGCATTAAATCTCTAATGATAATTTGTTGCTCCAATGAGTCATCCAAAGTATTTTCTTTTTTCAAAAGTTCTTTTTGGAGTGATCCATACAAATCCCGTATTTATTACTGTGGTTTCCACACTCTTCCATGTGATCTGTTGTTTGCATATCTGTAAAAATAATTTTAGCTGTGCATAAGTATTTTTATGGAATAATTTTGGTTTTCATACTGTTTTACAGCAGTTGGAGAAGTTGAGTGAGAGAGTGAGAATGGTCTTTTTTAATAGCAAATATTGTTCTTCAAGTGTTTGGCTTTCAGTGGAGACTTTTGAAAAACTTGGGACCATATTAAAAACAGTGTTAGCATTTTAGATAGAATGCCTAGTATGAGAGACATGAGAATAATGCTTTTATTTATCAGTGGGAAAAGAGTCAAAAAAAAGAAAAAATTGACTAGTAGAAATGTTCTGTCTTTAGCAAAATAAACCACCTATCCTGACAGAGTTCAGTTTTGACTGAAAAAAATCAAACATTTTACTTTGGTTCTATTTATTTCTTGGAACTCTTTGTTTCACCTTGGACAGAACACTCTTCTGCTCCCACTTCCTATAACTATGAACTTGAATCTGTCCTTGATTCAGAAATAGTTTTCTGTCTCCTGACTTTTAGCAATTAATTTGTTTTTAATCAAAGGAAGGACAATCTTCCTTCTCATGTAAGAAGTCATGCTGAATCTGCCTTTGCTAAATGCTTATTTGACATCTCTGTCTTCCTATGCTAAGTGCTGTTTCTTAGCTGTGGTTTACAGGCCTTAAGGTATGAGGTGTATTTTTAAGGAGTCTGCTCAACTCTGTTAACAAAAGCATGTTCAGATATTCTTTGCAGGTATTTACATGCGTGTAATTTCTTAAAACCAACACCTTTGCTGGAAATCTCAGAGTACAATGACAGTTCAGACTAGGGAATAGAACAGATCAGTGAAGAGGAGTGGGTTCCCAGGGCTGTTTCTTTGTGGGAGTCAGTGGGAAGCCAGAACACGAGCTTTTCCAAGAAGAGAGCAGCATGAAGGAAACTGCCAGAAGTTGATATGAAAAATAAGAGAGGAGGACAAGGAAGCATGAAAGGGGCAGGGGCAGTTTGTAATGTCTAGGCCAGAGAGGTTAGTGAGAGCTGTTTGTTCAGTTTCTACCATCTGTGAGTAGGCTGAAGGGTAGCATGGGAAGAAAGGGGTTTTTGATTTTTCTTCAGGTGTTTATCATCAAGTAGTCTTGTATTTAGACAACACAGAGCACTTACAGCATATAGGAAATAGAGGAGCAAACCTGCTTTAAGGAGAGTTCAGAAATGAGGCATCTTTCCCTTGCCCTTTTCCCCTGTCCCCACCTGCAAGCTTGCTCATCAGTTGTGTCAGGTTACTTTCTTTTTCGCTAAAGATAAACCAAATGATCAGTGAAGGAAAGGCTATTATTGACAAAAAAGGCAAATAGGTTGAAATAAAGCACAAGGTGTAATTAGCAAGTGCTTCACTTAGTCTCTTTTGTGTGTCTGTCTCTAGAGAGTCCTTTACAAAAATTACTCTCTTGAGGGTGGGCCCTCTCTGGTGGAGATGTTCATCATGCGAGTAGTCCATACCAACAGGAGATGCTGCTGTTATGGAAGGATATTAGAAAAGAGACACAGAAAGCACCTCTGAGATGAACTTGACTTACCTACCAGCCCATGAAAAAGTTAACTAAGGAGAAGACAATGATTTTGACAGTACATCTTCATGAGCAATTGAAATGGTGCAGAAACAACCAATAACTTTAGGCCTGGTGTCTAAATTCATTAGTGATCCATCCAGGTTAGATTTCATGAGTCAAGAGATGCAGGAGAAAATTATGCCTAGCCAAAAGAGGTGGCATCCTCCTTTCACAGGAGAGGGTGGTTTTTTGGTCTCATGGAGCCCAGATTTCAGAATTTAGAATAAGCATAGAGAACAATACAAAGGTTTGCAGTAGATGTGTATGAGCTCTTAAAATACTTTTCACCAATCATGCTTGGTTTATACTGTTAAGATTAAGCTGCTCCTAAGGGGAAAATGTCAAACTGAGTTGAGCAAGTGGAGTAACCATGTGGATTTGAATGGCACATGCCCTGATGTGCTTCTTTATGAGGAGAACTGACCCAGGACAGAGGATGGCAAGAGGCCTCTTGCTGTGTGGGTGTTGTTGGGAGAGGCAGCAGACATGTCACTGGTGTCTAGGAGCTGTGATGCTTCTGGGTAACGCTGCAGTTGTGAAAGGGGAAGGAGTTTTGACTGGAGAGGGTCTGAACTTTGGCTGGTTTGTCAAGAGTAAAGTAGTTGCCTTATGAATTGGCCATAGGTAACTATCTTTTAACACTCTTAGGAAAACTGAAGAAGGTGTTTAAATACTACCCAAAAAAAGTTATTAAAGAAAGCTTTGAGGCAGACAACTAGTGTTTAATGATCTTCCATTCAAATGATAACTTGCTATTTCTGTCTATTGAGTCCTACTATTGTCTTCTCTGTTTGTAGGCTTAAGCATTTCACATCGGGTTATTAGGAGCTGAAATTAAAGTAGTATTCCTATGGCCCATAAACATTTTATCTTCTTGGCATAGTGTCTAAAATTAATTTTTCACAAATAATTCAAAATCTTAACAATGTCACTCTGTCACAGAAGTGAGGATGTGTTATGGTTTTATTTTTGTTCTTTGTTTTTGTGTGCTTCCTGCTTTTCCTTTGCTTAGGAAGGGCTAGATGGACAACAATGGATTACAATGTGCCAGGGAAAGCAGATGTCCAAAGCTGAAGGAGTCTGTGATTTCTTCCTTCAGAGACTCCTTGACTTTGCAAGCAATACTGTGAAAGGGAATTAGACTTTCTCTTGTCAAGTGTCAGAGATCCACCACCTCTTTTTGGTTCTGCAGTGTTGTGAGATGATCTTTGGAGTATTCTTCAGTTTATCAATGTTAATATATATTCCATCCGTTTCTATTTTTTGTCTTTGTTTGTTTGTTTGTTTTTGGTTTTTTAGTTTTATTGTTGGCTTTTTCAACTATAGCAGTTGTCCTAATATTACCTGTACTTGCAGTCCTCGTCCTGGGAAATTTTCAGAGCTTCTTAAATGTAGTATAAACACTTTCTTACTAATAATTTCCAAAATTATCCCTTAATTCTATTAAAGGGTACTGAGAATTAGAATTTCTTCAGAATGTCTCTGTACTTGTCTGTTGCCAAATTGTCTCTCACTTGTCTAGCAGTCCAGCTTTTAAAATATTTGAAGACCCAGCCAAGTTAAATCTTGAGGAGGTTTTTGTGTTGTAATGATCACCAAAACCAGATAATTCCTTTTCCATCTTAATCCCCACTTTGGTGGGTAATTCTTGTCACCGAGTTTGGTAAATTATTTAAACATTGGCAGGTAGCTAATCAAGTCCCCAGTTATTGTCAGTGTAATTACCCTGACCCCACTCTTCTAGGTTGGCTTGCCAGCAACACCTCTTACCAGCAGTCCCAGTGGAATGGGTTCCCTGCTGAGCTAATTGCATCTAAATTTGATGCTCCCATTACTCTGCCAAGTTCACTTCTAGCCGTAAATTGCTTTGTGACAGGCTTTGACAAGACAAAAGTATAAACTCTATTCCCAGCTCATGGATTATGTTAAAAATTAGTACAAAAAGACCATTTGAATCTGTTCTGAAGTGAGTCACCAGGATTTGTGATGGAGCCTGGCTTTCCTGGAGGTGGCTGAACACCTGCTTGCCCTGAGTCTTGGTGACTTGGGAAGACAAACGCCATCACTATGAACATTCTCCTTTCCTCTTTCTTCATCTAGATTTATATGCTGAGTGCCATATTGTAGGGAATGTTCCTCTGGTCAGTCAGGGTCAGCTGTCCTGGCTTTGTCTCCTCCCAGCTGCTTGTGCACCCCTAACATCTCACTGATGGGGTGCTGTGAGAAGCAGAAAATGCCCTTGGCTGTGTGTAAGGGCTGCCCAGAAATAGCTAAAATATCCCTGTGTTATCAACACCATTTCCAACACAAATCCAAGATATAGCTCCATACCAGCTACTATGACGAAAATTACCTCTACCCCAGCCAAAACCAGTACAAACAGAAAGAAGGATTGCCCAGCTCTTAGCAAAAAGCACCTTTATCTTAGGTACGGATTCTCCTTGCTGTGTGACACTTGGGCTTTCATTTGGAATCAATTACATATAAAATCCAACTTGCTCTATACCTTTAAAAAAATAATTATTCCAGTTTGGGCCTTATCCTGCTTTCTTGGTCATGTATCTTTTAATTTACCTGTAAAATTATTAAAATAATATCACTTTATGTAGGATAAAATTATATTCATGTGTGTTTCATTACTCCACATGATTCAACCATACTAGTACAATCATGCATTCATATTGCACTTTGCATGTTCTGTCTGAGCAGTTGATCCTCTGAACTCCTCACTGTTTTTAGATGAGGCTTTGACACTGAAACCAGGCTTCTAAAAAGCTATGTTATAGCTAAAGTCTAAAATGTTTTGCGTTACAGATAAAGACCTCAATTCGAAAAAAAATTGCTTAGATTTTTTTTGTTTGAGAATGATTTTATTTTTGGCATCATCAGGGCCAAAAGTTTAAAAAAGTATTTGCAGCAAACTAGTGACTAACAAGTACTAAAAAAATAATTTAAGGTACCTGTCAGTACAGCTGCAGAGTGCTGGTGTTTCTGGCCCTGGGCGAAAGAGAGAATGTCAGATCAATGAGCTAACTTATTTGATTTACATTCTCATCCCAGAATAAGCTGCTTGAGTGCATTATACTATATGAAATTCTATCTGAATGCCTTAGTGGTACTATATGTCTCCTTCATAAATCCACTAATACTTTAGTATGTTCACTGCTGGAAAATTCCTTGAACCCTTGAGGTTATTCCTCATAGGAGAGGGTAAACTTAAGAGTAGATATTTTTTTTAGTGTTTCAAAATGTTGTTTTAGAATGACAAAAAGTATGTCACTAAAACATCTTTGTATTTCTCAGCAAGGTGACCCAAATAACACAATCCCCCACTGCTCTTGTAATAAGCTGCTGAATCTTAAAGATTTCTTAATGCTGCTTGTCAGGTTGTGCAGTTCTGCAGCTGAGCATGTTTTGAAATGGATGCGACAAATATTATAGAGTCCTCTTTGGGATTTGGTGATTTCAGATGAGCTGCTCCCCCGGGCATAGTGCTGCTTGAACACAGAAATGAGCAGTGTGTCTGCACTGAAAATGGTAATGTTTGTATTGTAATGAAGCCATGGATTTTTCTGAAAAGTACTCTTTACAAACCCAGTAGCGTTTTGCTGATGGCTTGCAAGGGGCAGGAGGAAACCGTTGTGTTAAGCTTGGGCAGTTAAAATCCTTTTCTTTCTTTGTGTAGGGGTTTTTAGCCCTTCTTTCACTGAACACTAGGCAGGGACACAAGTGTTTTCAGCAGAATGAGACTCAGAGGTGAGAGGGGACCATGCTGCCACATGATGGCAGCAAAATCCTGCTCAGGACTAGGAGCTTATGGAGTCCTTCAGGCGTTGGGACTGGCTTCGGTTCCATCCCTTGCCCTTCCTTAAAGAGAGCTAAAAGAAATGTTTTTAAGTATTTCGGAGATAACACAACCATGGATGCTATTACTGCATTAATTCCAATAAGAATGCATCTTTTCAAAATGCATCCTCTAGTTTATTAGATAACACATACTGTTTGTTTTTAAAGTTTTTAGTACATTTATCTTTGCTTTGAAATGTAATAGGCTTGCAAATTATCAATTTACATGCTTATTAGCAAAATAAAAGTATCTGAATACTGGGAAGTAAGAGTGTACTGAATGGACGCCATTCTTAACATTGGAGTAAGAAGGCATTCATCACTTCCTGCCTTCATATTAACCACAGTGCCTTTGGGAACGTGCTTTACAAGGCCTTTCTGTCCATCTGCAGTAGCTGACTTAATATGTACCACTGCTTATTTTGTAGTCCACTGCAACACTTCAGCAGTGATCTTTTATCTTTCCTGCCTATTATGTCAGTATATCACTACAGGCAGCTTTCACATTCTGTAAACTCAGATATTCTGCCTTATTGTTGTTAGGGGTGTTATTTTTGCTAGTTAAAACAAATGCTAAAAATTGTTCCCAAATCCTGTAGTAAAATGTGTGTAAGTACGTATTTGTACAACTAGCAAAATATGAACAAGATTTAAGAGAGATTTTGTCTTTAGCTTGAGCTCCCATCAGATGTAAGCACTGAAGAAAGTTAAGATGCACATTCTAAATTAATTTTACTCTTTACGAAACTGCTAATGGTCTTACCAAAAAAGTGAAGACTGCTTCCTCTTTGAGTTGTTTTCTGTGTTTCCTGTGATTGGATTTGTCACATAATTATCCACTCCTAATGCAGCTATCACTGGCGTATTTCGATCTTCTTATGTGCTCTCAGTTGCTTTTTTGTGTAAGTCTTGTTATTTGGGAACTGTAAATCATCATTTTCTTAAAAGAAGCAGCATCCACAACTAGTGGCTTTAGTCTCAGTCTTGGACTGTGCAATACTCTGGTCAGATTGGTGCTGGCAGCTTTCTAGTGGAGACCTAATGAGCAACATCAGTTCAGACAGCTACATTTGAGCCACAAACTGACTGTTTTGAAAGAGCACAAAGGTATGGGTGTTTTGAGTTCCTGCTGTGTTGTCAGCACTAGCTGGGTCTTGACAACCACATTGCTCAGGTCTCAGTTCAGCAAGTGCTTTTGGATGCACCTCAGACCAGAACCCCAGAAGTGATTGCTTGTTGGATGTGCAGGAGGAGACATTTCCGACTCTGAGCTGCCCTCTGGCTCTTCACAGCCGTAGTTGCTTACCATCACCTAAGGGCAATATTTTAGGGAGCATTACAAATAGGTTTCAGCTATATTATTTATTATTGCTATTGATATTTATTATGCACTGTAAGCTCTGTGGTGACCTAGACAGCTGTCTTAGGCAGTCTAGTGAGATCTTTCTGGTTTTAAGCATGAGAGGACCAAGAGGAAGGTGCTTGGTTATTGCGACTATTGTGATGTTGGCTACAAGGTTTCCTGTCCTTTCTCCAAGTATGCGGGTTAAAATGAAATTTAGCCAAAACCTGCAAAACAGCTTTATTAACAGGGAGTTCTTTGCGGTGTCCCCGTATAATGAGCTTACCTTGAGAGGGGTTCAGACCCAAGGCTAGCTAGTGCTAACAAAGGGGATGACGTAGGCTGGGTTATATTTGAATGGCTCGGGCCAAGTTGGCAGTGGTATAAGGCAACAGGCTAAACAGAGGGGGAGGAGGAAGATCTTTCGGGCACTATGTGGTTATACTAAAACATTCTGTGTGTTATATGGTTGCACCATTACCTTATGCTTACTGAGTGTTCTTACAAAATGGGATTATGAGCCAGAAAAGAAATTCCTGGTTTTATACCCAGTTATCAGTAGAGGGTGCTGTGTAGCTTTTGAATGTGATCTGCGTGGGTTGTATGTTTATCAAAGATATTTTTAGTTAATAATTTATTATTCAAAATTTAGTTCAATTATACCTTTGCTTACATTAGCAGTGCAGTTTACTGTGATAGATCTTGATAATATTAATTTGATTCTGCAAATGAACAGATTTTCTATTTAGCAAGGTTCTGTGTTATACTGCGATCAGCTCCGTTATAATAATTTTATGATTAGAGAGTGTTTGCTCCTATTTATATATGGTAATAAATTTATAGAATCTAGTTTATAGGCTTGCAAAAACACAAACACCATCATCGCATTTCTTACTGGTGTTTGCTGTCAGTGTGATAGCAATGTCATCAGATGAGATATACAGTTTCTAAGTAGCTGTGCGAGCAATTCATCATTGGAGGTAGCAAGTGAATGTCAGAAGTAGGTTGTGTGGAAAATAAGGATAAGGAAGACAAAAACAGCAAACAGGAGCTGAAGGAAATGGAAGATGAGGAGAGAATAAGAAGATACAGAGAGATGAGGCTGAATACTGCCAGATGACAGATTCTGATTTTGGAATTGTTGCTTTGCTAGCTCTGCCTTCGCAACTTCTCTGCCCTAATTGCCTTTTCAGGCTTATGAAGTTTCCTACTCTTTCCCACAGTCAGCGTCCTGGCTGCTTGTGGTCTCCTCTACCACTTGCTGATAAGGCGGAGCTGTGAATTTTTTCTGTAAACAGAAAACAGACTATGGGCGCTCTTGGCTTTTTGGTTAACTTCAAGTCTGGTGGGAGATGATTTGATCTCCTAAGTTTATTCTTGGAAGAAGTCTTACTAGAAAAAGATTTTTGATTTCTGAGAATGGAGAGACTCCCCCGGTACTCTGCTCCATCCGTCTGTCCTTCTGCCATTTCCATTTTTCGTGAATGTGGGATAAAAGATGTGGTCTGATCTCAAAATACTTCTGGCTTTTGTAGAAAGACAGCTAAAGATGCAGAAATTTAGTGAAGATTGACTCTTTGTTTAGGAAGGCGTGAGCAACCACTGTTCTATTCCTCTGCTGCTTTGTTGAGTCACCTTTTGGGCATGAATTCCCAGGCTAGTGTTCCTGCGTAGCCTGGGCGACATTTGCCTTTTTCCTGCTGTGAACGGGGAGACTCAAGGTTGCACCCACAATGACAAGGAATGGAACAGCTCATCCTGAGGAAACAAACAAAAAATCCCTTGCCTTACTTCTGACTGGACAAGGTTGTTCTGTAGTCCATATCTGTGGGAATCTTACTCCTGGGAGACATTCCTCAAAGCTTCCTCCGCTTTCTTCCTGCTTAAATCTTCTGGTTGTGATCCAGGATCTTGGATGAGTGCCCATCCTTTCTGTACTGTTTTGTTAATAACTGCTGACAAAGGAGGTGATTCTTACAGAGAGCTGCCTTGTGGCTGGGACATCAAGTGGATTGTGTTGGACCATGTTCTCATTTGCTAGTACTGTCCAAAGGGAACATGACAGCTTTCCTGACTCTGTGGAGGGGATCGTGCTGCTGTCTGCAGCAGGAGGAGTGTGGAGTGCAGAGAAAGCCATTAGGGTCAGGAGCATGGGGTACTCTCATTTCTACTCAGCTGAGAGTTCTGCTGGAGTGGCAGATGGTGAATATCAGGTCTGGAATTCAAGCCTGATAGCAATCAAGGCTTTGAAAACATAAACTACCTGGCTCAGAAACCAGAGGCAGGATGGCTCCTCTGGTGACATCCCGAGGCTAATCGTCTTCCTGTTGGTCCAGGCAGAGCTAGCAAATCCTGGAAGGAGGGAGGAGAGAGTGTGTGCATTTCAACCTCTTGGTGTGACACTTCAGCCCTTCTTTTAAGTAATCCAGACATTGAACAGTTGAACATGTGTTTCAGAACAATGCTAACCACTGCAGCTGAAGTTAACAGCCAGTTATGTGCAGGACAGCCACAATTTTAATACCTTAACAAGGGTTACATGGCAGCCTTTGGGAACTGGCAACCAAAGGCAAGGAAAGTTGAGTTAACTAAAATTATTAAGATGCCTTTGGGGCAAGTGTAGGGTATGCAGGAGGAGGGTTTTAATCTTTGCACTGCCATAGGCTTCCTGGTTGACTGTAGGCAAATTGCTCTAGTTTCTTCCTGTTTGCCTTTATGCAAAATAAGAACAACAGATATTGACTACCTTGCATGAGCACTTAGGTGCTTTCACCTCATGTAGATAGAAAAGTAGTAAGAGCCCAAGGCAGGTATCCAGAGGCAGTGGGGCAATGAGCTTGGAGCAGAGCGCCTGATGTATAAATGTCGTTTGGAAAAGAATTAGAAAGAAGTATTCAAAATAGATCTCTTGCCCAATAACAATTATTTCATTTCAATAAAGTTCTCTCTGAGACCCAGTCAGTCATGTCACGGTAACACACCATTTCTGCAACCCAACAGGCTCTGCTGCTCTAAGTGGGGATTTTTGCAAGTGTTTAGGTGCTGTACCTACAACACAAAGCAGTAAACGTGAGGAAAAACAATAAATGGTATCTTGCTCAGGGCCTTCCGAGGGTGAGTTTACACTCAGTATGGAGGATATCTGAGCTAGTCTTATGTGAATTAGCTCATGTATTGTTATCTTGCTATGGCAGAAGGAAGTTCTTGTAGGCTGAATTCTCAGCAGAGTAAATCAGTACTCAGCGAATTCAGTGCAGGTGAAACCAGACTAGCTTGGTACCTAAGTGAGCTTGCTGGAAGCTATTCCAGGATCTCTGTAGTATCTACTTCGCAGTTTTGCTCTGTAGATGTGCATCTCTAAACTTGAATTGTCAGTGGACAGAAAAAGGCACTTCTGAAGTGTGATTACTTGAGGGTGTTCATCTCAGGATGAGAAAAGCTGTGATACAGAAGTATCTGTTTCTCTGTGGTGGATGTAGTAAATCAAGTGTATTCGAATTGGGGTGTTAACTGCTTTGTGGGTCTGTGCTAGATTTCAGATATGAAGGTGGAAGGTTCCCAAGTCCTGTGAGCCAACCAGTAGTGTAATTACAGGCTTTCTCCTGTAATGTTTCACAAATATTAGGAAAATATTGCTGCTTAAAACAATCTCTCTCCTTTCTGTCCTCTGTGCACAGAGAAATACAGTTCAGCTCCTCTAGTACTACCACTTCAGAGAGCCAAGAACCGTCTTCTGGGGATCAAGCAGCGAGTGCGCTTCAGCAGCAGCTCCTACTGATGGTGGCCAGAAGGACCCTTTCAGAAAACCCACGGGTACGTTGTAATATCTGAGTTTCTAGCATCATGATGGACTGCTCAATAAACAAATGCTGCAGGCTTGTTCCTGAGACAATTTTGTTGATTTTGCTATACTGCTTTTCCTGGTATTGCTCGTGTGGGAGAAGATGTGTTTTGTGTTGACGGATGCAACTCAGCTGCTTTCTACTGACACTGAGTAGTGTCCTAGGGGAGTATTTAAAGATGCCATCACCGAAAAAGTTCATCTTCTATCTTCAATCATATTTCATTTGGAAGAGGACACAGCTGTTAGGATTTTAGACACACCACCAGATTTTAATAGTATGAAGTGTTTATTCCAGATTCATTGCTGTCATAAAACCTCATGTCTGGTTTCACTTTTCTGAAGTGGGCAACCAGACCTCTGAATGTTTGCTGTGGAATGTTGAAGTCAGCTCCTCAATGCAGCTAGTAAAAGAAAAAGGCCCTCAGACTTCAGTTTGCATGGTCTTATGTGGACATGAACTTTACAGTGTTTGGGGTCTGTGACTTAGGGCTATAATCTGTTTTTACAATTCTTTTTATAAAACCTTTCACTTTCTCTCTGCCATGGCAAATGCTAGTTTGATATTTATGAATAACATTAAAATGACAGTTAATTGTCTTTAATCTTAGATTTCACACAGGAACATAAAGCTAGAACAAGCTAGAAACTTGTATAAAGGAACTATTTTAAATTAAAAATCAGTACATTGTCCCAAATAATGTCTTTCATATTTGGACAGTGTCTTCCATCCAAAGGCTCAGGTGTTTTCCAGATATTTATAGTCTTGTAAACTGCATGTAAGTTAGACAACAATTGTCATTCCTTCTTTCGCTTTTGGAAAGACTGCTCCTCAGGGTCACATAGCAAGTTTGTAGCCAAGCCAGGCAGTAATTTCAGAACTTCCTGGTTTCTGAATTTTTTTTCTTAAACTTGAAATTCTGAGCCTACATAAATCAGGAAAAGTGTTGTCATTGATTTCAATGAAGCTGGGGCTTCAGGCTGTCTCTGACTCCATATAAATTTATGAAGTGAATTTTTATAAGTCCTTTTTTGATAGGAGAAATAGTTAGACTTGAGTGACTTGTTCAGGGCTAGTCAGAGAGTTTCCCAAATCCAGATCAAAAATCTGACTCCTGCCCAAGCACTACAAGCCTCACACAGAGGATTTCATCCAAAGGTTACAGTTCCTCAGGAGCCAAAATGCTCACTTATGCACTCAGCTAAAGATGTGTTAGGCTGTTCTGGGGACTCAACAATCAGATCCTCGGGTGTTTTTAGTGAACTCTCTGCCACTGTTTTGATTTTTTTTATCTAGTTACAGAGAGCAATCTACATTAGATGTGTGCAGTTAATGACTGCAGTGGATGGAGTTTTGCTTTACTTTCTGTTGAGTAATAGGACCCAAGAGAAACAAAACTGTGCCAGTATTAGCAACTGTAATATTTTAAAATATGTTTTTTTTCTTTAAAAATGCCCCAACTCCATGTTTAAGTTACTTTTTAAAGTAGTAATAAAAATATTAAAATTTGGACTATAACTACTTTCAGATTTCAAAGTCATCATAGTGAAAGGACTGCAATTGGTCTCGTGGCTTTTAAATCACTCGGAATTGTTAATAAAGGAAAGAATGCCAAATAGCCCAGCATCCCCTTGCATGTCTCAATGCTCAGAAACATGAGGGATTGTCCTGCACAGCTAGCAGTTGAGCTCCCTGGCCCGGCATGGCTGTACACTTCTAGTCAATTGGAGGCATGAGGTAAAATGCCTAAATCTGAGTTTCTTTCTCCAGAGTTTATGCTAGGCTGTTTCACCTCATGTTTGCCAGCAGACTGAGGATATCAACGGGTTGTTTCCCAGCTGATGCACAGGAATACATTGTCATGTGTAAAATTCCTTTTCCTGGAAAACGAAGATTAGAAATTATTCCAATATTCTGAGAAAAAATTTAACAGTTCCTTTGTGCAGGTGGACAGGTTGTTTAAAAAACTGTGTTTCGCTAACAGTTATAATTAGATGATCAATTACTTCACACAGAAATCCCCTTCCCTGACTAGGAAAGTTAATCTAACATAAATAACTCTACTGTAGACATTGCTTAGAGTTCCATAATAAGTATATTTGTTGATTAATTATCTTTAAGGGGGGGCTGGGAAAAGGCTGCCTAGGAGGAGGTTGGAAACCACTGGACTTCACAGTGATTTGAAATCTCAAATTCATCTTCTTGAAAGAAAAATAAGTAATTTCCCCCGCTCCGTAACATCAGTAATGGTATACCTTGGAAAGAAATCACTGCTTTGCAGAGGTTTTTTCCTTTTGTTGTTTAGCTTTGCAGGCTTGGCTGATGGTCTGTAGATAGTTGGAGGAGAGTTGTAGAGAAGAGTTGGAAAAGGCCTTAGAATCTGGCAAAAGCAATATTCAAAAGGATGGATTTATGATTATGATGGTAAGATTAGAGACTCTTAAATTAGTGCTGTTTATGCTATTTGTGCTTGTTTGCAATTTTTTTTCCTCCCCTTGCCACTCTTGAGGAGGCACACCTGATGTGGTATTCAAAGCATCTCAGGAAAGATAAACAAAGCTGTGTTCTGGAGGAAAACTTGATAAGTCACACCTCTAGGCCTTAAGGCCTACTTATTTTTTTTTAATTTAAAAACAAGGATTTGTCCTGTCATGTTTTTGTGTTGTGCTGTAATTAGCTTGATACATGGGAAGATCTTCAAAAAGATACTGTAGACAAGACAATCTGGACTAAAAAATAATTACTTTTTAAATGAATATTTAGTATTAATTTTTAAAGCATATTGTCACTATTGAGCTCCATAATTAATATAGCTTCTGTCCATCTGCAGTAATTAAGCTGGCGTGATATTTTTGTTTCTATTTAAAAATTAAGAAAATAAATTTGCTAATATGCTGCCACTACTGCTTTTAGCAAAAAAAAAAAAAAATCTGATACTTCCTGTAAATTTGGCCTTTTCAACACTTGTTTTGCTGGCAGCTGTATGTGAGTGTGAGAGAGTTTTGTGTATTTGTGGTTTGTTTTTACAGCAGCCCAGCCAAGACCCTGAGGATTCTTCATGTTCTTCAGCACAACGGAAGCTGAACAGGCAGTTTTACAGATTTGTTATATTCCCTGGCAAGTGGATTAAAGTCTGGTATGATCGTCTTGCCTTGTTGGCATTGTTGGACAGGTAAGCTTTTTTTTTAGAGCTGCTCTATGTGGTGTTACAGTGGGTGGCTCCACGTGTCCATAAAGCAATGCTGACCACTAGAGAAAGAAAAACTGAAAATTGTGTTAAGTGTCTTACATTCAGGTTGAGTAGATAGATGTGTTTTTGCTTTAAGTTGAAGTTCAGGGTTAGTTCCAGTGGTTCTTGCTACCCTTTGTCTTCAAGTAGAGACTCTGATTCATGTGAGTACCAGGCTTGTAGACTAGTCTGTAATTTGACTCACAGATGTTATGGATCCAATGATTTCTGATGAGAAAATCAGAAGTAGAAGGGTCCCAGGTACTCCAATCTTTAAAAAAAGAAAATAATTTATAGAATGGTATTCAGGTGGAGGTTTTTTAGCTGCTACCTCTGTTTCAGTTGAAGTTAGTTTCTGCTTCTGGTGATGGTGCTGTGCCATATATGTTAACATGGGTTCCACAGCAGAAATTTCAGATGGCAGTTTTACCTGCTGCAGAAATCAGGCTACATGTCAGGGAGCTTTAAGTCCAGAGCAGATATTTTCTTTTCTGTGGTGTCTTATCTCTGTGTTTCAATTGCATGAAAATCTTTTCTGCTGATAAGCTCTTTTGTTACAGCCTGAATATTAACATTGTTTTTTATCTCAGCTTCCACATTCTAACAGAACAGATAAAACAAATAAAACATCAGATGACAAATATGGTCTTTGATCCAATTCTTTGCTGTCAGATGTATATTTTTCATTAATGGAATGCCTTATTTCCTCATTTAAAAGTGTTTGGGTATTTGATTTTATTTGTACTTGTTCATGTGTTGGGATTTTTTTTATTTTGTTTGTTTGTACTTCTATAAGCATACACTTTTCTAAATTCAAACATCTCCACTGTGGAATTCTAATTGGGAGGTGAGATGGGAAGGGATATTAGACTTCAGTGCGTATGACTTTTTTCCTAAGCATTCCAGCTATCATTTTGAATAAGGTTTTTGGCATGGGGGTGAAATACCTTGAACACCATTGAACACGAAAACGCAGTTATGAGATCCAATAAATTCTGATAGCTGTAGCACTGACAGTTCATACCAACTACAAATGCACTTGCCTTGCTGTAATGAATCTATGAATATTTGTACTTCTCCAACACTTTTATTCACATAGGACAGAAGATATAAAGGAGAATGTATTTGCTGTCCTTCTAGTAGTTCTTGTTTCACTTCTTGGATTCCTGACTCTGAACCAAGGCTTCTGTAAAGACATTTGGGTTCTGTTGTTCTGTCTTGTAATGGCCAGCTGCCAGTACTCTCTCCTCAAGGTAGGGCTCAAGATCATAGCCAATTGCTGAATTCTCCTCTAAATTCTACGAAGAAAAAATCTTTTAAGCAAGCATCTTTTTTCTGTTTTGTTTTTAGAGTGTTCAGCCTGATCCTGCTTCGCCAATACATGTAAGTCTCAGTCAATAAAACAAGTCTTTCTCCTTTATTATCACTTGTGTACTGTGAAACAGCTGGCTGTTCAGTGCAACACAGATATTAGTCATTTGCTGTTCTACCTGATTTATGAAAAAGATGTCTCTGATTTCAAGACTTTGTACTAGGTTTAATTATTTTTAAGCTATTTGAATTTATCACTGCTATTGGGAAAGTGCTTTTTCTTTAAGTTAATATATGCAGTAAAAAATTCATCTGGACTATCTTGCTGATGTTCAATCCCATGGCATCACACAAACCTTTTTTTTGCTTTCCTCTAGAAACAGACAGAAAAGAGCAGAAGTTCCAGATTAGCAACTGAGTTGTTGCTCAGTTGGGATTTTTTTTTCTTTTTTTTTTTCTTTTGAGATTGGGGATCGATCTTTTTGTTTTTTCAATCTGCTACTGAAGATTTATTTATTAAAAGTATTATTAGCTCATCAAATGGCACAGGTGTTTTCCTTTCGTTACAAAGTGGCCACAGTTTCTGTGCTTGCGTCCTGAAGAAATGGCCAAATCTTTGGCTGAATGCAGGATGTAAGGATCCTTGCTGATTGCTATTTTTATTTATTTATTTATT
>VZTD01000300.1:5802-24174 GCA_013397725.1 Rhagologus leucostigma
TCTGGGATCATCTTCATCTCTAGGAACAGAGGTCTTCTTCTTCCCTGGGAGCAAGGGTCTTCACTTCATCACTATCTCTCTCTGTTCAGGCTTCTCATTGGATCACAGCTACTTCAACATTTACTTATTTCAGCACAGGCATCTTTGCTTGGGGCAGTTTGAACGCTCCACCCCCCATGCTTATCACAAAATTACAAGGGGTTCTCTGATGTATCATAGTCCATCATCATAGCTTTACAAAAGAATTTCAGCTTCTAGGTTTTGAAGCATCTCCTCTATCTCCTCTCTCTGGGCTTTAGCTCTTTCTTCTTCACTGACTTTGGTGTCACTGTCATGGTGTCTATTCATGTGCCTTTGCCTTTCCCTTTCCTCTGACCTGGGAGAGGATTGATGTCTGCAGGTTTCATTTCTTCTGGGGAACTTACAGCGCTGAAGGGGGGGTTAGTCTTACCCGGGCCTGGGCATTGCAGCTGGAACTTATCTTTCACTGGTGGTCACATGATCTCTGCCAAACTGCGGCCGCACCGGTGTGGGGGGACACCCCGGCCCACATGGAGCTGCGGGGCTGCTCTAACGGAGCAGGAACGGCTGAGATGTTTAGCTGAGAGGCCACGATCTTGCCAAGCCGCGCTGGGGGGGCCGGCCCACGCGGAGCCGCGGGCCATAGCCTGGCCTCCACCGGGCCCAGTGGCCAGGCCCAGCCCAGCCCCCACCAGGCCAACAGGCACCCCAGATACCTGTCCTAGGGCCAGAAGCAAGAGAGTGATTCCCAGGCTTGTTCGTCTTTAAATGTGTTTTTTACAGAGGCGTGTCCAGCTTCTTAAGTGGCTTAACAGAGTTGCCAATATTCCAACTAGCCAATTGTTTAGTTCTATCAGGTCTGGAGGAAGTTACAACAGCCCCTTGCAAAAAACATCATTTCCGCAGCTGGTGGAATTTCTTTTTTTTTCTTAACTAAAACTCCAAGCTGTGCTAACCCATGACACTCTGAAAGCGTGAGAACAAGAATATCTCTGATATTCTGCCTTAAAAAGGGCAGGGGGGATGCACCAGTGATGCCTTTCCCTGGGCTTAGAATTAAAAGCCAAACACAGTTAGAGGGAAAAAGGGTTTTACCTCGGTATTTATTTAAGGATCCTCTGGTGCACCACATCCAAGTAGAAAGCACCCCCGAATGCACACCAAAAGTGCACACCCAAAAGATGCACACCAGGATGATTCGCATATACTGTTATAGACCTTGCACATTAGCATAACTATCAAAGATTCTCCAATGAGAGGCTCAAGAGAAGCCCCCGTCCTGAGGAACCTTCCCCCTGGATGGGCCTATCTTGGTTTACAGAATGTGTTCTGGAGAGGACCTTGGTGTCTGGGGCTTTCTGACCCAACTTCGGGGTTTTCAAGATGTTTAGTTTCCTGGCTTAACGGAACTTTGGGTCTAAGCCAGTTATCAGACTTGGGGAATTACAAGTATGTGGGCTAAAAGCACTAAGGATACATGCAAAGTTGTGTAAAAGGGTATGTGGAAGGGTATATGAGAGGGGTATATGAAAAAGCAAAAAATCATCATGGCATCACCAGCACTAGCAGTGAGCTCACACCTGCTCACAGGCCCTCCATGCTGACATCCCATGTCATCCTGGGGCTCCTTCATCTTCCAAAGACATCTGAGGTCAGGGGCACTCACAGTGGCTCTGTGGCAAAAACAGAGGTGTCTCTAAGTGCTAAGGAGCCCTTTTGGCACTGGCACTCACTGGGGTTCCATGGGGACATCCCACGGCTCTCTATGTTCCTAAGGAACAGGCAGGGGAAGGGCAATCCCAGGGCCTCCAGGGTAACAGCCCAGCAATCTCCACGCCGCTAAGGTGCCACGATGTCACAGGCACTCACAGGCCATCTACAGTGACATTCCAGGCGGCTCGCTGCTGCTGGACAGCAGTGATGCCACAGGCACTCACACTTGGCCCCTGGAGACATTCCAGGAGGTTCCATGTTGCCAAACAGCTGGGATGACACAGGCACTCACAGGGGCTCCATGGTGACATCCCAAGGCTCTCAAAGGCTGCAAAAGAACTGTGAGGACTTGTGCTGCCACAGGAACTCCACGGTGACATCCCAGAGCTATTTGTGTTTCAAAAGAACACTGAGCTCACAGGCGGTCCCCGCAGACCCATATGCACCTCCCAGGAGTCTGCAGGCTGCTGAGCAACCGCGATTTCACAGGCACTCACAGGGCCTCAGTGCTGACATCCTGGGGTCTCCACGCTGTTAAAGAGATGGGATGGCACAGGCGCTTTAACATCACTTAAAGAATCACAGGAAAGGTATCAGGAAAGAAAGATTTCATATCAAAGCCACAGCAGGACAAGGTTCCTCGCCAAGCTTCATTCTACTACTTACATGATGGTTAAGGCACAGCGAGGAAAAGCAACAAACAAAAATCCAGAGTCAGTCAATCCAAAATGAAATACAACAAAAATTATCTGTCTCTGTGTGTGTGTGTGTCTTTGTGAAGATGATATAAAGAGTAAGGATAAGAAGAACATGGCCTAAAGGCTCAGTAGCACATCACTTAACAACACTAAAAGTTAGCAACATTTAAACTTATAAGTTAAACTTAACCATTTAGCAGTGGAATAACGCTAAAAAGCTTTTAAACTCAACTATACTTCAACTTAAACAACACTTAACTGAGAACTGAACTCAAACCCAACACCTCAGAACAGGACCCATACAGGATTTACCATAGCTCTATAGTAACTTTACTTACAGGCATAACTTACTTACATTTCTGAAGTACTTAAGGATGCGGGAGAGCAGCCTCTCTCCCACGTTCCAGAGAGGACATGCACACCTGCACACAATGTTTACCATTCAGGCAAAAACAAAGCTTCCAAGGCTGTTAAAATAAAAAAAAAAGCAGGAACATGTTAGACAGCAGCAGTTGCTGGGAGCACACGTTGTTTTTGATAAGCTCAGCCAAGCTGCAGTTTGTCAAGGCCAAGGCCTAACCAGCATTTCTCAGTTCATGGTGAGGCTGAAAAATGGGAGGGAAGGGGAATGCACCACCACAAGCCATGAGCTCACACCTGATCACAGGCCCTCCATGCTGACATCCCATGTCATCACAGGGCTCTTAAACCTCCAAAGACTTCTGAGGTCATGGGCACTCACAGGGGACAACAGAGGTGTCTCCACGTGCCATGGAGCCCATTTGGCTCAGGCACTCACTGACACAAAGGGTTCCATAAAGACCTCCCAGTGGTCTCTATGCTCCTAAAGAACACCGAGGGCATGGGCAATCCCAGAGGCTCCATGGGGACATTCCAGGGGTCTCCCATCTGCCAAACCAGACTGAGCTCACAGGCTGTAACAGGATGTCAGTTGTGACATCAGTGGTGTCTCCAGGCTGCTGAGGAGCCCTGATGTCACAGGATCTCACAGGGGGACATCCCAAGGGTCTCCAGGCTCCAAAAGAGGTGTCTTGTCACAGACAGTCACAGAGGTGCCATTGTGACATCCCAGTGGTCTCTATGCTCAGAGGAACATGGAGGTCACCAGACATCCCAGGGGCTCCATGGGGACATCCCAGGGGTCTCCAGGCTGCTCAAGACCCCTGATGTCACCGCCAGTGACAGAAGCTCCTTGGGGATATCTGTTGTTGCTGCAGTGGCAGCTTCAGACAAAGGCTCCTAGAGCAGCCCAGCCACTGAGTCACGAGGGGCACAGAGGAACCCCTGGCTTTCTCAACTCCTTCTCACAGACAGGAGCCTGGGGCGGCTGCATCCGAGCCCAGCCTCACACTGTCACTGGTTTCAGTAACTCTGTCCTGCAGGACTTGAACATGGCAAAACAGATCAATTTCTAGAAAACCAATTATTCAGTAGGAGAAATGACTGCACACAAAGAACTCAATCCCAATTATTGACCACACAGGAGAAAAGCTAAACCTACTCCTGGCAGTGTACAGTAGAGCACAATAGAGTGCACTCTATTAAAGCAGTAGGAAAGCAGTCATATTCCAGCAAGCAAAGAGAAACAACTAGGAAGTAGAGCTCGATGTAACTCTCCACACCAACACTCCTGGGCAGCTCTCTTGCTCTTCACCTCCAGCAGGAGCCCTGGTGGGTGTCACTGCCAGGGAGGAACCTCCATGCACTCCAAGGAGGAAGATTTTAGAAGAACCTACCCTAGCAAAGGGGACTGCACTTTCACAGTTGAAAGGGACTGACTGGTGGGCAGAGGCCTTCAGGGCACTTGAGCAGCTTCTCTGCAAATGTTTTGCCTCACTATCAGCACCTTCATTCAGGCTGACTTGCCAGAAGTTTCAGCAGAATCCAACACCAAAACAACACATGGTGCCTCCTCTCAATCCACACTGAGAGCTTTGTAAATAGAACATTGTCCAAGTGCCTGGAATACATTCCAAGGCAAAGCAGCCAGCCCAAAGCATCCTGCTACAACTCCCAGGGGTCTCCAGACTGCTGAAGGGCAGAGAGGTCAAAGGCACTTCCAGGGCTTCCATCCTCACATCCTGGGTGGTTACGGGTTTCCAAAGATCCCTGAGCTCACCTGCACTCACATGCACTCACAGGGCTCCCATGGGGACATCCCAGAGCTCTCTGGGGATGATGAAGACCCGTGTGCTCAGAGGCACTCACAGCCATTCAGTGGGTACATCTGAGGTGACTTTAGTCAGCTACGGCACCGCTGTGTCACAGGCACTCACTGGGGTTCCATGAGGACGTCCCAGCAATCTCTGTGCTCCTAAAGAACACTGAGGGCACAAACAATCCCAGGGGCTCTATGGGGGCATCCCAGGAGTGTCCCATTTGCAAACCACCCGGAGCTCAAAGCCTATAACGGGGTCTCAGTGGTGACATCCCACGTGTCTCAAGGCTGCTAAGGAGCTGGGAGGTCACAAGCACTCACAGGACCTCAGCGGTGACATTCCAGGGGGCTCCACGCTGCTAAAGAGATGGGATGGCACAGGAAACCGGCAGCAGCCGGCTCGGGCTGGACGCTCGAAGGCTCCTCTGCCCGGGAGTGGTACCAGTCCCCTAAATCGTACTCCTTTATTTTTCACCATCAGGCCCTAGCGGAATACTTTTTTTAAAGATTTTTTTTTTTTTTCCTGTTGCACCCACAGCAGCCCCGCCGCGGTCCCGGCGAGCCTCCTCCCTTCGCTCCGCCCGCGCCGCCACGGCGCCGCTGCCCCCAGAGCCCGCACAGCCCCGACACACAGCCCGGCCGGCGGGGATCGTGTCGAGGCGGCAGAGCCTGGCCCCGAGCCACCGGCCCCGGCGCGAGTTCCCCCGCCCGCCGCGAGAGCGCAGGGCCGGGCGGCCTTGGCCGGCTTTCGGCTTTGGTTCTGCGAGGTGAGAGGAGGTAATTTTGTGTTTCTATTGCGAGGTGTTTTGTTTTTCGGCGCGGGAGGCGGAGGTGCGGGTATGGGGAGGGCTCTTAGTGCGGTAGCTGTTTCTTTCCCTTTTCCACCACCCCCCGCGCCGCTTTTTCTTTTGGATTTCTTTTTTTACTCCTGTTTTCCCCTCGCTCCCCGCGCCGCCTTTTCAGGACCCGCGCGCGGTCGAGGCCTCCCCGCCCTCCCCGCTGAAGCTGGGCGGTGGCGCGGAGCACCACGGGAAAGGCTTTTCTCACCGCCGCCCAGGGGCCCCAGGCGCGGTTGGCGGCGGCGGCGGCGGCCGGGAGAGGAGGAGGCTGCGCGGGGGCAGCGAGCGCTTTGGGCGAGCCGGGGGAGCCGGGCACGGGTGGGGCTGGGCACGGGCTGCGGGTGGTGGCGGGGGGCTGCGTGGTGTCTCTTTGCGAAAAAATTTCTGTGTGGGTCGCTTGGAGTGTTTTGGTTTTATGGCGTTTTTCCCACGTCCCCCCGGCTTCTTCATCCCGCGGCGGGGGCGAGCAGGAGCGCAGCGGGGCGAGAGAGTGCTGCAGAAATGAAGGCGGGAGGCGGGGCCGGGGCACGGCGGGTTTAGAGAGCCGGGCCCCGGGCTTAGAGAGGTCACGCTGCTGCCTGTCCGGGGCGGGGGGCAGGAACTCCGGCGGCTCCTAAAGACTCCCTTCGTCCGTCCCCGGGAGCAGTGCGGGGTGGTGAGGCGCAGGGGAGGGGCAGTGGCGGTGGTGAGGGTGACGGGGAGAGGAGGAAGATTAAAGAGCCTTGGGATGTCACCATGGAGTACCTGTGACTGCTCTTGATCTCTCTTTATCAGCCCAGAGTCTTCTAGGATGTGACCATGGAGCGTCTGTCACTGCCTGTGACCCCATGGCTCCTTAGAAGCCCCAGAGAGCCCTGCGATGTCACCATGGAAGCTGTGTGAGTGCAGGTGAGCTCGGGGCTCTTTAGAAGCCTGGATCCCACTGGGATGTGAGGATGTCCCTGGGAGTGCCTTTGACCTGACTGCTCTTAGCAGTTTAGGGAAAGCTGGGATGTCCCCATGGAGCTGTTGTCGCTGCCGGTGACATCAGAGCTCTTTGGAAGTCTAGAGACACATGGGACGTCAGCAGAGAGCTGCTATCATTGCCTGTGACCTCACTGTTCTTTAGGAGCACTGGGATGTCACAATGGAACCCCTCTGTGACAAAGCACTTCTTTAGCAGCCTGGAGACCCCTGGGATGTCCCTGTGGAGTCTCTGTAACAGCATGTGACCTCATGGTTCTTTTGCAGCCTTTGACACCCTCGGAATGTCACCGTAGAGCTGCTGTGAGTGCCTGTGACATTACAGCTTTTTAGCAGCATGGAGACTTCTAGGGTGACACCATGGAACCCCTGTGAGTGCCTGTGACATCACGGCTGCTTAGGAGCCTGGAGACACTTGTGATGTTGCGATTGAGACCCTGTGACAGCTTGTGAGGTCAGTGCAGTGTGGCAAATGGGAGACTCCTGGGATGTCCCCATGGAGCCCCTGGGATTGCCCATGACCTCAGTGTTCTTTAGGAGCATAGAGACCACTGGGATGTCACCACAGAACCTCAGTGAGTGCCTGTGCCAAATGGGTCCTTAGCATGTAGAGACCCCTCTGTTGTCCTCATGGAGTCCCTGTGACTGCCTGTGACCTCGGAAGTCTTTGGAAAATTCAAGAGCCCTGGCATGTCACCATGGAGGCCCGGTGACCTCATGTGACCTCATTGCTCTTCAGTAGCCCAGAGAGACTTGAGATGTTACCGTGGATGTCCTGTGCCTGTCTGTTATCTCTCTACTTCTGAGCAGGCTGGAGACAACTCTGATGTGACCATGGATTGGAGTGGGGGTGGTGGTTCAGGGAGGTAAGGGTGAGGGGAGGAACATGTAGCAGGGCTCGCTGGGATCTGCTCAGGCACTGAGTTGGTAGGGGCAGCATCGGAACCCAGGCCTGGGAAACACTCGTGTCCCCCACTGGCCAAATCCGGTCACAGGAAGCAGGTCTGCCCTAGGTCCCGCTAGGACGGGAGGCCACGTCGTCCCACTGGAACAGGGGACCAGGTGTACCCCCTGTCCCCAGCATGCCAAGTGTGGTCGCAGAAGGCCAGGTCTACCCACTGGGGTCTCAGACATGGTCTGCCTGCCACTGGCATGGGAGGCCTTCCCTTCTCTACCCAAGAGGCCAGGTCTGCTCACCAAAATGATCAGAGTAGTGGTATTTCACTGCCGGCTGGGACACTGGTGGGTGGGTCACCCCACACTGCAGAGTGTGCACAAGGCCTCCCACTTATTCTGCACCTCTCATGTCTCTTCAGAGTGCCAGACCAGAGTCAAGCTCAACAGGGTGTTCTTTCCCCGCTGATTCTGCCAAGCCGTTCCCTTGGCTGTGGTTTCGCTGGATAGTAGGTAGGGACAGTGGGAATCTCGTTCATCCATTCATTCACATCACTAATGAGATGATGAGGCATTTGGGTATTTAATGGACATATATGTTCATAGGTGTTCCTTTTCTGGGTTAAGTATAGGTGGCCCATCCACCGTGGTCCAAATCAGTAGAATTTAGTCTCGAATGTGGGTGAAACATAATGCTACATCCTTGGAAGAATTGTGTCGTTCCCACTGTCCTTACGTACCATCCAGCTTTTAGCTTTTTTTTTCTTTTTTAATTAGCATAAACAATAACGACTCTACGCAACCAAGCCACCCTTGCTTGCAAACATATGAACAATATCAACTGAGGTGAGGAGCGCTCTGGAGGCCAGGGCCCAGGCAGTCTTCTCCTGCCTCATTTTGGAAAGACCCAGGACCTGTAGGAGCTCAGTTTTTCCACAGAACCACTTTCCCCACTCTCCAATGGAAAGCCCCCAAACTTGGTATCTCCTGCATTGGTGAGTTCCTGAAGATGTTTGTGGAGATGTTGATATTTCCACACCTTCCGCAGCTTTCTGTAAAGATGTGTCAGTGCGTTCATATTTAATTGTCACATCCACCACGAATGCCTGTTTTTCTCTTATGAAGATCAGATCTGGTTTGTACATTTTGCCGTTGCCATCCCTCACATGTGGCTCTTGAAACACTGTCCAATCCTCCTTTTTAGCTTTGTTGATTAACATGTCACAGATGTAGTTGTGTCTTTTAATCCTGCCATTTTGTGTTATTGCACAGTTTCCGATGATGTGGGAGCATGTTTCATTTTCAGCCTTACGATACCTGCAGTTTTTGACGCCTTGATCTTGTCTTCCTCTTGCCAGGAACTCTCTTGTGGTGTAGACATTGGCCCTCAACTGCAATGCTGTTATTAGTTTTCTGTCAGGTATGCCTCTGTATCTCAAGGTCCAAAAATCGCTGATGTTATCCTCCTCAAAGTGTAATAGCGCAGCCCTGGCATACCAGCTGTTTCTGTGTATTAAATTCCTGTTTCCTCCAGTTACATGGTTGCAGATACTGAGTTTTCAGAGTAGCTACTTCCCATTCTGATGTTGTGTCATCACCTGCACCATCCAGCAGTTCTATCTTAGGTTTGGGCTCCCGTATTGACAGGATCTTTTTTTTATCCCCTCCAGCTCTTATCCATAATTTCCTGTATACTTGATCTAAGCATTCTTCTTTCAGGAACGATCTTAAGGCATCATCCGAACATTGGGCAAGTCTACGTAATCTTTGGGCCTGTGTGCTTGGATTGAGTCCCATCAATTTGGTGATACCCAAACCCCCATCCTTCATGCTGGAGTACAGGACGGCATCACATGTGCACGGTGTTAAGTGTAGCCATTCCTTGACAGTTGATCGAATCTGTAGGTCAGGGGATTCAAGGAGCCCTGCTTTTGCATTTGTGTGGTCTGCCAAGTATATTAGTCTAGGGATGGTGTATATTTTTTGGTATGTCAATTTTCTGAAGTGGTTTTAATGTGATGATGCATGTACAGATGTTCTCATATGTATTACTCACCAAGCTGATAACATGGGCATCCACTTCCATTTGCTGCAGACCATGTAGAACGTGCTCGTGGCTCCTGGTGTCAAAAGCCTTAGCGATGCCCATGAATATGACACCCGGTGGTCTGTATTCTCTTTTGGCAGATCAAATTAATGTTTGCAGGAGTTTCAAATTTTCAGAGCATCGTGCCACTCTTAGAAAGCCTCTTTGCCTTTGGTTGAGGGGGCATGCCTTAGTCAACCTTGCTGTTATTATTCTGGAGAACAGTCTTAACAAGATGGAACCGATTGTGATGGGCCTCCATTTACTAATGTCCTTTAAACAATCTGGTTTGCTTGACTTTGGTATTAACAGAGTCCTGCATCCCCTCACCATGTCCGGGATTTTACCTGATGTTAACCAAAGGTTGAATATCTCCGTTGTCCGGGAGAACTCGGGGTCCATCTTCTTGAGGTCCCTTTAGGATAATCCCATCCGGACCAGGGGCCGAGCTTTTGCTCATTTCCTGTATGTTCTTCTCAATTTCTTTAGCTGTAATTAAGTCCCTGAAAGCACTGTTGTCAGCTTTCCCTTTAATTTGGAAGTTCCCAAGGCTCTTGAACTTCCCAGGTGTTTCCCATCTGGCTTTAAATGCCAAATAAATTTTGCTGGGTGGGATGTCACAGGACAAACATTCAACATCATCCAGAATAATCTTGGCTAATTTCCCCCTATCTAGATGGAACAGGCACTGGAAGTGCTGGTAATTACCTCTCTTGATTGCTCTCTGACAGGTCTTCTTGAGTTTCTTTCCTGCGTCCTGGTTTTCTTCTTATCTCAGGTTGATGTTCTTATCTGGCTTACCATATCCAGACATCCCGAAGCAGTCCTGCCCTGACTCACTGAGCAGTGATGTCATCTCCTGGCCATGGAGTAACTGCTTGAATGCCCATGGGAAGGAGTTGAGTTTCCCAGCTGAAAGACATTCACTGAGAGTTCTCTGATAATGGGCCTGCAGCTGCCCCTCCCTCTGCTGGTTGATGCTGCCCAGCTGTTCCTCCTCATTATCTGAGTGATGACTCATCCCAGGTTCTGTTCCCATGCCCACAGCTGGTTCCCTGGGCAGCAATCTCCTTTTGTCACTGATTTGCTTTGCTGTCTTGGATGGAATGTGTTTGGCTGTGAGTTTATTGATGTTTTTGTTTCTCCAGAACTGAGCCTCTAACCTTAGCAGCAGATGTTCTTCCTCCTTGGTCCAACACCTTTTGTGAGCTCCTCGGGCAGAGGCCTCATTCGGGTGGGAAGCAACAATCCTTTCCTGATTTCCGACAATTGGGTGTGCCAATCTTTTGTGGTGTCCCAGGCCGATTTTTGTTTTGAAGTCACGTCCGCATACCTCACAGATCCACTCCCCTGCTGGGGCTGTTTCAGTCATTGCCCTGCATCTAGGAAAACGACAAGCAGCACTGTGATACTTACTGTTTTCCCTCTCTCACTTAGCACACTGGAAACAAATCCTCCTTTTCCCATGGGCTCTTTTCAGGTGTTCAGTCAAGCCCAGCACATGGTCCGCCTGGGTTCCAAAGCATGGACATGGTGGATTTTTGTCGGGAATCGTCACTGCTGGAATGTCCTCCAGTGTCTGATTCACACTGTTCCCCAGCACGGGTGGGGTTGTTGCTGGTGTGTTGTTCTACGGCTCAGGAGGTGATGTTTCCAATGTGCTTTCCCTCTCCTCCTCACCGCTTTTTTCCCCTGTTGTTAAGTACAAACAACTGTGGTCCTCAGGAGACATCTGTCTTCTCCCACACTCGGATGGGGTGTAAGATGTTCGTACACCTCCGGCAGCCTGGTCAAACCCTCCCAACTTGTGGAAAAATGAACACATTCTTTAGTTTCAAGCACTCCCTAGTTATAAAAATCCAACGTCACCAGTTGTACTAGTTTGAAAACAAACTAGTGAGAGACTCCAAGTCAGAAACACAATTTAATAGGAAAAATAAAATAAATGCAGTAGTACGAAAAAACAACCCACTGACAGAGTCAGAATACAACCTGACCCCCTGACAGTCAGGGGGTTGGTAGCAGTCCGATTAAATGGTGGCTACAGTCCTCGCGGGGTGATGGTTCTCTTCAAGCAGTGATTCTGTAGAAGGGTCTGGTCTTCCTCTGAAAGTCCAGTGGTGGCCTAGAAAGGGTCTGGTCTTCCTCTGGGAATCCAGTGGAAGAAGGCTGCTTGTGCTTTTCCAAGCACCAGACTATATCCAGGTGGGAATGCTTGGCTCCTTCCCCCTGGGCGGAGCATCTCACAATGGAATGGTGAGTCATGAGGCAAGGCATTGATGGGCCCCTTAACAGGAGATAATCCAGGAGCCAGTTATCTATGAGTCATGCGGCAAGGCATTGTTGGGCCTGTTAACAGAAGATAGTCCGGAGGGAGGAGGCAGGGAACATTGCTACACCTGGTTTCAACAGCTCATAAAGATGGCAATAGAATACACTGTAACCCAGGACACCAGTTCGATTTTATTTTCCACCAAATCTTGGGGGGCAGATGGTAAATTTGCAGACAACAGGTCTACTTCACTCTTAGACAAGGGGTCTAGCTTTAAATTTCTAGACCCCAGGTCTACCCAGTCAGAAGGGCTGGTCTGGGTGCCGGTCAATACCTGGAATAAGCATATTGACGGCCCCATTTTACAGATCCGGAATTTTAGTTTGTCACAAATTAAGGAGAGAAGTACCACTGTGTGGGTGTTGATGGAGAAGCTGCTGCTTGTTCCAAGGGGAACCTTTAGCTAAGGAACCCCTGGCGGTGCTTCTTGGCACCTCGCAAGTCAGCTCTCTCACCCGTGCGATGGAAACACGCAGCCACGCTCACACTGAGCTAGCTAGCTCAGGTGACACTAGAAGTAAAGAGCAAGAGATGGCCCCCGCGTGGAGCACTGAAGTTTATTTACCCATTCGATGCAGTCCAAAGACAAGAAGGAAGCACTTTGGTTCAGGATACACTTATAAAGGGGTACAGAAGGGAGGCGGGGTAATACAACAACAACCAATGGGGATAAGGAGGGGCGGAGTGGGGCCGGATTACATCCTCTTCAGGGATACAAGGGACGTCTGGTTGCTGGCCAGTCAGACTGAATCTCCATAGGGTCACAAGATCTGATGGGGGAGGCCTTTCTCACTGAGATAAGGGGGAGTCTTTAAGGTTTGGAGTCCGCCCACCAACAGGTCCCCTCTGTACCTGGGCTCTTTGGCCCCCCGGCCACTAGAGCTGTTGGTTCAGCCAATACAACAGAGAAGTATCAGGTCGGTAGTGGACTCCCCAGCCACTTGCTGATCTGTGCCCAGCACAAACCCGTGGGCTAGGTTTTGGGTAAAAAGCTCCACAGCTCTTACCTTAAATTTGTTTCACCAATTTCGAGGCTACTATTGGCTGGTGATTCCAGTGATACCCAGCTGGGGCAGAGGCTTCATTACCCTTCGCAGCGTATTCAGCGGGACCACAAGGAGGTGCGACCTCTGCAGTGATGCCCAGTTTGTAACTAAGCCCTCATACACAATGTCCTTTGCGCTGATAAGTTCTCATTATCTCTTTCTCCAGGTGTTTGTACTTGTTTGCCTTCTCAGTGGTGGCTTCTTCCAGTGATGTTTTGGCTGATTTGTACTGCACTGTCACGTTCACAACAAATGCCTGGGCAACCTTCACCAGTACCAGATCGAGTTTATATAACTTCTTGTTGTTATCACTTATATGTGGTTCCTGAAACACTACTCTGTCCTTCTTCTTCGCCTCTTTAGACAGCACTTCGCAGATGTAATTGTGCCTCTTAATCCTAGCATCCTGTGTAACTGGGCAGTTGCCGATGATGTGGGTGCAAGTTTCATTGTCCGCCTTGCAGTGTCTGCATGCCTTGATGTATTGGTCCTGTCTGCCCCTGGCTAAAAATTCTCTCGTGGGGTAGACATTCACTCTGAGTTGTAATGCTGTAAGGAGCTTCCTGTGAGGTATGCCTCTATTATTTTGCAGCCAATGGTTACTAATTTTGTCTCCTTCAAAATTCGTAATTCCATGGCCCTGGGACACTAATTTAGTCCATTTATTGAATTCTATTTTTTGCCAATTGTACAGTTTAGGAAATTTGCTTTTTAAAGATGGTACTTCCCACTCCGAAGTTACGTCTTCACTATATGAGCCAATAAGTTCACTCACTGTTTTGGTCTCCTGAATTGACAGTATCTTTTCCCTATCTCCTCCAGCTTGAATCCACAGTTTCTTATATACTTGTTCCATTTGATCTTTCTCCAGGAACACCTTCATGGTTTCTTACTAAACATATGTCAGGAAAATTAATCCACAAACACCAGAGGTTTATGTCCAAAAAGGAGACAGAGAAGTCCTGTTACTTTGTTTGAATAAAGGGAGAGGTCATGGGCATTTCCCATGGGTCTCAGATTGTTAGAGGACACAGCCTCCTTTTTATCCTAATTTCCCAGCTGCATTTCCCTCTCTCTTTTCCCATTGGCTGAGGTACTTGAGAGGTACAGACTTCCCAAATCGCCTAATACAGCCCCCCTTCTAATGTATACCCCTCCCTCCCTTTTCTTTTCCTTGTGTCTCTGTTCTTTTTTTCTAGATCCAGGGATTTAGCACAGCCTTGGGTGAGTAACAGTTTGTGTCAATCGGTGGAACTCCTGTGGAATTTATGGTTCCTCCCATTGCTTCTTTCATCCTTCAGTATCTGGCTTTATCCACCAGCAGACCCACAGTTTGTTTGTAAAGACAAATCCCTCTCATTCCTTCCACATATATGATTATATGTTACTTTTCTGGGTTGAGTAAAGGTGGCCTGTCTGCCTGGTCCAAATTGGTAAATTTATCCCAAATTTGGGCAGTGGGCGACACGGTATGATGGGAAGAATTGTATTGTTCTCACGTGTCCTACCCACTGTCCAGTGATGCCATTCAGCCTTATTTATTTTCCATCAACGGAAATGATCGAGCTTTGCTCGCAAACATATGTACGATAGCAATGGAAGAGAGGAGTGCTCTGGATGCTAGGGCCCAGGCAGTCTTCTCTTGCCTCGTCTTAGAGAAACCTAGGGCCGGTAGCAACTCAGAGTTTTTCTCATACCACTTTCCTTGCATTCCTACAGGACAGCCCACGAATTCAATGTCTGCTGCATTTTTAAGACCTTGGATTTGTCTGTGAAGTCACTAATATTTCTTGACCTTCTCACTGACAGCATCTTTCAAGGATGAGTTGGAGGGCTGGTATCTGACTGTCACATCCACCACAAATGCCTTTCCTTCTTTAACAAAGATCAAATGTGGCTTGTATAACTTGTCCTCCTCTCTGATATGCAGCTCGTGGAATACAGTCCAATTCTTCTTTTTAGCCTTGCAGCTAAGCGTCTCACAGATGGAATTGTGTCTTTTAATCCTGCCCTCTTGAGTGGTTGGACAATTCCCGATAATATGGGTTGATGTTTCATTATCAGCGCCACAATGTCTACAGGTTTTCAGACATTCATTTGGCCTACTCCTGGCCAGGAACTCTCAAATGGGGTAGATGTTGGCTCTCAATTGTAGTGCAGTTATCAATTTCCTGTAAGGTATGCCTCTATACTGTGTTATCCACTAGTTACTGATGTTATCATTCTCAAAGTTCTCAATACCGTAGCCTTAGGATAACAGTTGCTTCCACTTACTGTAGTCATGTTTCCGCCAGTTACAAGGTCTTGGGTAGTGGATCTTTGGAACGGCAACCTCCCGTTAGGACGCATCTTCACCCTCACTGAGGATACTTTCCGGTAATGGAAGAGGCTCCCAAATTGGCGGGATATTCTCTTTATCACCCCCAGCTCGTATCTGCAGTTTCTCATATATCAATTCCAGATGTTCCCCTCTTGGGAACGTTGTCAAAACCTCATCCGAAGACTGGGCCAGTCTATGCAGTCTCGGTGCTTGTATACTTGGAAGAAGCGCCACCAACTTGATGAAACCCAGACTACCATCTTTACAACCTGAGTACAGGATAGAATTACAAGTGTTCGGTGGAAGATGAAGCCGTTCCTTGACAAAAGATCAAATTAACAAGTCAAGGGATTCGAGGAGCCCAACTTTTGCTTCGGTGTCGTCAGCAAGATATAGCAATCTCTGGATGTTTTCATGGAAGTTTTCAGTATATTGATTTTCTGAAGAGTCTTTAGTGGTGCATCACCAATCCGATGGAGCCAATCTTCTAGTTTTTCGGATAAACCTGTATCTGCTATGCCAGTCCAGGGATCAGTCTGTAAATCGAGATATTTCTCCGAGTGACTGGGGTCGATCATGTTAAGGGGGGTGCTGTTTCTCATCCACACTGGACAGTCATTGATGGTATAAGAGTCTTTAGCTGACTTGATGTAAAAGCCATGACACTTCTCCCTCTGTGTCTTGAGACCAGTTAGATCGCAAAAGGTCCCTAGGATCTTAATGTTCACACATGCCTTCCCAGGAATCACTCAATAACACTAAATCATCAGCAAAGGCCATGGCAGTAACTTTCAAACTTCCTTGACGGTAACCTTCACCAAGATTCTCCAGTTTACATAATAGGGGGTCAAGCGCCAGGTTGAATAATAAGGGTGACATTGGATGGCCCTGTTTGACACCAGTAAGGATCTTAATAGGATCTGTCTTTTCGTTTTTGGTGTCGATGTACGTAAAGATACTCTCGTACATTTTGCCAACAAGATGTTTACTGTGGGGGTCAACCACTCCCTGCATCAGACTCATGATAATATGCTGATGACATACGGTGTCAAAAGAATCACAGAATCACCAGGTTGGAAGAGACCTTCAAGATCACTGAGTGCAACCCATGCCCTAACACCACCTCAACTAAACCATGGCATTGAGTGCCACATCCAATCTCTTTTTAAACACATCCAGGGATGGTGACTCCACCACCTCCCCAGGCAGACCATTCCAGTACTTTATCATTCTTTCAGTAAAAAATTTTTTCCTGACATCCAACCTAAATTTCCCTTGGTGCAGCTTAAGACTGTGTCCTCTTGTTCTGTCAACTGTTGCCTGGAAAAAGAGACCAACCCCCACCTGACTACAACCACCTTTCAGGGAGTTGTAGAGTGATAAGGTCACCTCCGAGTCTTCTTTTCTCCAGGCTAAACAACCCCAGCTCCCTCAGTCGTTCTTCTTAGGGCTTGTGTTCTAAGCCCTTCACCATCCTTGTTGCCCTCCTTTGATGCATTCAAGCGTCTCAACATCCTTACTGGACTGAGGGGCCCAGAGCTGGACACAGTACTCCAGATGCGGCCTCACCAGTGCCAGGGAAGAATGACTTCCCTGCTCCTGCTGGCCACACTATTCCTGATACAGGCCAGGATGCCATTGGCCTTCTTGGCCACCAGAGCACACTGCTGGCTCATGTTCAGTCGGCTGTCGACTAGTACCCCCAGGTCCCTTTCAGCCTGGGCACTGTCCAGCCGCACTGTCCAGCCACACTGTCCCCAGCCTATAGCGTTGCAGGGGCTTATTGTGGCCAAAATGCAGGACTTGGCACTTGGACTTGCTAAACTTCATCTTATTGGACTCTGCCCATCTATCCAACCGTTCCAGGTCTCTTTGCAGAGCCCTCCTACCTTCCAGCAGATCGACACATGCTCCCAGCTTAGTGTCATCTGCAAATTTTCTGATGGTGGACTCAATACCCTCATCCATGTCATCAGCAAAAATATTAAAAGAAACTGGCCCCAGCACAGATCCCTGAGGGACACCACCAGTGACTGGACGCCAACTGGATGCAGCACCATTCACCACTAGTCTCTGGGCCCGGCCATCCAGCCAGTTCTTAACCCAGCAAAGAGTGCACCTGTCCAAGCCATGGGCTGCCAGCTTTTCCAGGAGTTTACTGTGGGAGACAGTGTCAAAGGCCTTGCTGAAGTCCAAATAGACAATATCCACGGCCTTTCCCGCATCCACCAGTCGGGTCACCTGGTCATAGGAGACCCGGTTGGTCAAACGTGACCTACCCCTCCTAAACCCTTGCTGGCTGGGTCTGATCCCCCGGCCGTCCTGTAGGTGCTGCATGATGGCACTCAAAATAAACTGTTCCATAACCTTACCAGGTACTGAGGTCGGGCTAACTGGCCTGTAATTACCAGGATCCTCCTTCCTACCCTTTTTATGAATGGGCGTCCCACTGGCCAGCTTCCAGTCATCTGGAACCTCACCAGTGAGCCAGGACTGTTGGTAAAGATGAAGAGCAGCTTATCAAACTCATCTGCCAGCTCCCTTATCACCCTGGGATGGATCCCATCTGGTCCTATAGATCTATGAACATCCAAGTGGCTCAGCAGTTCTCTGACTGCTTCTTCCTGGATAACAGGGGGACCATTCTGCTCCCTGACGCCACCTACCAGCCCAGGAGGACAGTTGTCCTGAGGACAAACCCGTCTTTCCGCTAAAGACCGAGGCAAAGAAAGCATTAAGCACTTCCACTTTCTCCTCATCTGCAGTTACTAAGTTCCCTCCTGCATCCAGTAGGGAACAAAAGTCGGTCTTAGCCTTCCTTTTGCCGTTAATATATTTGTAAAAACATTTTTTATTATCCTTTACAAGGGTTGCCAAGCTAAGTTCAAACTGAGCTTTGGCCTCTCTAATTTTTTTCCTACATGTCCTAGCAACCCCCTTAAATACTTCCCGAGAGACCTTACCCTCCTTCCAAAGGTGATACTTTCTCTTTTTATTCCTAAGTTCCTTCAAAACCTCGGGGCCCATCCAGGCTAGACATTTGCCTCGTCGACTCGTCTTTCGGCATACAGGGACAGTCTGTTCCTGTGCCCTCAAGATCTCTGTTTTGGAGCACACCCACCTTTCCTGGACTCCTTTGTTTTTAAGGGCTACTTCCCAAGGAGCTCTCTGAATAAGTCTCCTAAATAGGCCAAAGGCTGCCCTCCTGAAGTCCAATGTAAGAGTCTTATTGATGTTCCTCCTCGTTTCACCAAATATCGAGAACTTTATAATTTCATGAT
>VZTD01000303.1:9256-43562 GCA_013397725.1 Rhagologus leucostigma
AGAGGAGAGGAGAGGAGAGGAGAGGAGAGGAGAGGAGAGGGAAGAGAAGAGGGAAGAGAAGAGAAGGGAAGAGGGAAGAGAAGAGAAGGGAAGAGGGAAGAGAAGAGAAGGCAGGCAGAGGTGTTCACCTACATCAAGAGGAAAGGGAGAACCTGCTTTTCATGTGTACCAGTTAGGTTAGGTATTAGGAAATTTCCTGCTTACCAGACCAGTTAAGTAAGGACTGTTGCCACTCAGAGACACTCTGAAATCTCTACCACTGCAGGTCCCTGACCATCTTCTTGCATTACATCAGGGGCAGCTGATCAGAGGTTGAGATATGATGAGAACCCAGACAGACTCTCAAAATCCCTTCCAGCACTATTTCCTTCCTCTGCTATGGTTTTAACGAAGGCAGGGATTATCCTTTGTTCCTTGTTTTCAGATTTGGTGATAAGCACTAGCTTTAGTGACTGGCCACGATGAGTAGTCAGGAGCAGCTGTAAATACACAGCCCATCCCATCCTTTTGCACTCTTTCTGCAGGCACACTAACCGGGCTAGGGGCACATGAACCTGGCAGTATGCTCAGGCACATTTGGTGCCATGTGCTTCAGAGAGCATTTTCCAGTTGAGCTCCCTTTCTCAATACCAAATCTAATAATAATTTTATATTACGACAATCTACCAACAGCCCTCAAAAAAGAAGCAAGCATATTTCAGAAGGTTAGTGGCATTCCAGAACAGTAAGCCAGTGGGGTTAGTTATTTTGGATGTGCTGGGATGGCTCAAACTGCACAACAGCATTATCATTCACAAATGCTGATAAAACAACCACATCTCCTATGCAAGGAAACAAAAAAGACAGTATAGTCACCACAATTCTTCAGGTTTCCCAGCTTATGTTTGCTTTTTGCTTGTCCTGCCGGTTTGAGTTGTGCTTGCTTTGCTTTTAAATAAAAAAGAAGGAACCAGCATCCTGATTCTGCCCTTGTTTAAAATTAAGTAAGATATTCCCCACAGATTTTAAAGGTATTACAAGTCAGTATAAAACAGATCTAAACGAGCAGAATCAGATACCTCCTCTATTTATACTTTAAGAAAGTAACATAAATATATCACAATATCAAACAAAAGCCTTTTATTGTGATCATTTGTGACTAAAAGAACATTTGAAAATGCAGGTATGCTGCTAACACCTGTGTAAATTATTTTAAGGAATCACAAAATTTTATATCAGAAACATTATTATTATTACTGGATGCATTCTGTTGTTCCATGTTTTCTGAATTCTTAGGAAGATCCAGCAACATACTCTAGTGGAAGGTGTCTCTGCCCATGTTAGGGAGGTTGGAACTAGATGATCTTCAAGCTCTCTTCCAACCCAGACCATTCTATGAGACGAATTTTTATATGGTTTATCCCTTTCTCTCAGACATCACCTTTACAGAGCCCCTATTCAAGGGTATTGAAGTAGCATGTATGTTTCTGAAATGGGTATAAAAGAAACAAAGCCAAAAATTCTCTGAGACTTGTCTTATGGGATTGCAGTAAATATCAGGTACTTAAAGAGATGTTATATGATTTCATTTATCAGAAGGTTGCTTGTGTGATGAAGTCAATGTTCATTGTATTACAAATCTGGTATAAATAACACACACAAAAAAAGTGAAGGGTGATTTTTTAATAACAGAAAATTAGTACACTTAAGACTCCATTTTTGCAAACATTTGCATTCAAACACTGTCACCCTGTGATGCATCTAATAATTCCAAATTCAGATAACTGTTTTATCTTCACACGAAAAATATGAAAATATAATATAAACATATAAAAAATTTCGGCAACAAACTCTGTGTAATACAGAGGATGCCTAAACACTGTGTTTTTGGATTACAGGCTCACTTTTAAAATCTTGTATGTTCCTTTGCAACACTTGATATTTCCTGAAGAGAAAATGGAATAAGAAACAGTATTTCAGAATGCACAGCAGGTTCTCTTCTTAGTTTCATTTAGAGACACAACGTCCAAGTCATGTAATACACAGGATTTCTGTAAAACAAACAAAAGCAAACACTTCATTAAGATAACTAGAACACAACGGTTGAAAAGTTTGCTTTTTCACATACTTTAATGTAAAATATTTGGTGAAGTCACTGGATATATTTTTCCTTTGAATATTTAATTAAATGATTGAAGTTTTCTAATAAATTAGATGGAAACTGATGCCCATGCAAGTCCCAGTTTGGCATCTTTACATTCCTTAGCTGCCTCAAACATCTCTCCTAAATCTGAAGGTGACAGAAAGTGTCTTTTGAGGAGTTACTACAAACCATATGTGCCAATCCTGTAAATCTTTACTCACATGAACTGTTCTATAAGTACAGGTTCTTCTGTTGACTACATCAATTTTAGCTAATTTTCAGTTAAGTACACTTATCTTTGAAGTATTGAGCATGGGTTGAAAAAGTCCAGTTGAAAGGAACAGGAAGTACAGAATATCAGTACCCACTAAAAAAAAAAAGGACAGGCTATTAACTGTTATAAAGGACATTAACTTGCTTTGTGAAATTCACTAAAATTCTGTTTTCTTGCCTCTATTTAATAACCAGGAATACCCCCAAATGGAAACAGTTCAGTCTTCATCATGATAAACTATCAAAATAGCACTCCACCCTTGTAAAACATTTATGTACTGATTGCAAAAGCAGATTATAACAAAAATGAAAATCATCAAAACCAGGACTCTTCCTTTCAGCAATGAACTCAACTAGATAATTAGTGCTGACCAGAGAAACAATCAAACCCAGTTGTGCAATGCAGTACATGTTGCAATCTTGTACTCTGAAACTATGAACACTGAACCCTGAACTAGAGCACAAAGGCACAGAGAATACTGCCACATGCCCAGGAAAATAAAAGCCCCAACTTCTCTACCTGCCACCCTCCTGCCTGTGTCTTGGCAGGTTTACCAGCTAAGTGCAGAGAAATAAGTGAAACCACTGGATTCACCACATTCCTCTCTCAACCCAAACCCAACAGCCACAAACAACCATTTCTGACAATAAAGAGAAGCTTCCAGAGACATCTGCTAAGCTGGAATGAATGAAATCCAAAGCACAGGAAAAAAGAGAGGAAGAAGGGAAAAAAGGCATCATGTAGTGCAATGCTAATCATGATTCAAAATTGAAAACTTACACATACAAAGTCACAGGATATTGTGAACACTGACTACATCCAGAAAGATTCACCTAAAATTACTCGAGTGCATCAGAACAAAGGCAAAATATAAAGTTTCCCCTGTGCTAAAAATAAGCTTTGTGCCTCTTTGGCTGAGAATATTCATTACTACCTAAAATTCTGGAGAAGATGCATGAAATTTTTTTCCTTTTTCCTTCTGTAGCCACAGTTCCAGCTCTTCCAGAGTGCTGGCTGCCCTGTGCCAGAGACATCCCCACAAGGAGAGTGGCTGAGCTCATTCCTCCCTGGGGCTGCAGGGACCCAGGGAGGCTTCCACAGTGCATGGTGCTGGGGGGAGAAAATGAAACATCTGGGAAGGGATCAAAAGTGATGGATAGAGGAAGGAGCAGAGGGCAGGAAATGTATTGTAGTGTCTAAACCCCAGGATGGATGCTGAATCTGTCATCAGTAAAATTATTAGCAAATACTGTCTAACTGTAGAGTACCCGACGACTGTGACTTAAATGATTTTAGGAATTTCTTGACATGATGAATTCTTGTCATAATGAATTCTCCACATAATGAAGAAATACAGCATGTGCACTTTTACTTGGTTTTTTTGGTGGTTTTTTTTAATTTATTTTTTGAGTGGTAAGGACCAAGAGACAAAACATTTTTATTACCCTTGAGAATTACCCACAAATACCAACACGCAGCTTTATAGCTTCTGATTAGTTTTAACTTTTCACACAGTTGTGGGAGGTACAGGCATTAGCTATTATGATTTCTGATGGGCAAAGACAGTATTTGGTAGTCTGCAAGCGTAGACAGTAAATTTAAAGTATGAAGACCTTTTTAAAAGAGGGAGCAAGGCAGAATCAAAAGTACACAAACATAACCTTGTCATCTCAAGGAACAAGATACCACTCTGGTTTAGAGATAAGATTCTGAAGGGAAAATAAAAGCTTTGGAAGATAAGGGTAAAAGAGGAAATTTAAATTCACTCAATTAAGACCAAGAAGTAACACTGAGCATTGATTCTTGTGAACATCAACTAAATATGTTTTGTTTCACTCTTGCTTTTTCTTGAGAAGAAAACAATCAATTTAAGTAGTAAAAGAGTTCTAGAAAAATCCCTGTTTGAACAGTTCCAGAATTCAACTTTCACTTACTTAGAGGAAACAGGTAATTTGAAGATGTTGCAGATAACACTTCAAGATCAAACTGTATGCTTTCAGTCAAAGGGGAGAAACATATTTCCTTAAACACTTAGGATACTTATTTGCATCCTTAGCATTTTACTACTTAATAGTACTTTTGGGTGGTGAGTAAGCTCTTCATGTGTCCTTAGCAAGGATCCTCAGTACTGTTAAGTGATTAAGAATGGTGAAACATATTTGATAATGCAACAGTTCTTACTAATCTCTAAAATCATTATTTGATAGTTCATCAACAAATTAGCCAGGACAGAAAGATGAGAACCACCGCTCCACAAAGAACAGCCATTTTAAAATCCATTTAAAAGTTGAGGACTCTTAATCACTTCAGTTTGTAAGACTGTTCCATACAGGGTCTTTGTGAAACAAATAAGGCTCTGGGATCCATTTAAGCAAATGTGCTGCACACATATTTAAAAACTGCACGTTCATAATCTAAAGAGATACGACAAGTCCTGCATAAAGTGCTGAAGCAACGATGAGATTTGGGTAATCCCATGTAGTGCTCAGCCTCAGCCAAGCCTTGAGAGAGGTGGGGCACCCCCTCTCCCAAAATTACAGCAGGGAGGTATGCAAATCTCTCCCACCTGTGAGAACAAGGCAGGCAGCATTCCTCCTCCAGGGCTCCACAAACACTAACACTTCCAGCTCACATTTCAGCTCAGCTTGCTGTAACTCACTGCCCCACAAGTCAGCCAACAAACAGCAAAAAACTGTGAAAAAGTGAGAAGAACCAAAATGGTACCAAGAAGCTGGAGTTTCCACTTGGGTATCTTGGGCAAAGTCGGGTTTTGAAAATACCGCCACAGACGCAGAAGCCACTCTACCCTGCAGTGATTTCAGTAAGATGTCGAAACTTCCTGCTATCAAATACTAGTTTTTCCTGTTAAATAGCACAGTAGACATGTCTCACCTAACTGGCAGGCATCTATTCAAGCCAGTTTTAAACTTCCTGCTTAAAACTGCCCTCCTGGCTGTCTCTCCTTCCCACTTCTAAGCAGAGTTTGTATCACTGGTGTGCAATAGATACCTAGACACAGGAATTGTGATGAGATGGCTGAGTTACCGAATTTTTTTTTTTTAATCAAGGCAAGAAAGCTAGGGTGGTATATGAAGGAAAATGTAATGAAAAAAACCCCCACAACCTTTTTGAAAGGTTTTTAATGGAGTAAATATATAAATCTTCATTAAGCTCAGCTGCCTGTTCCTTGCTGAAAATCTACTCAGATTAATGGTGGGTCCACATTCTCTAGCACCAGTTTTTAGTATTTTGATACTGGTTTAGTTATTTTGAAGGTGGGGCTCACTGTGGGTTTGAAAGAATGGCAGGATTTTGCTTTATCCATATCATGTCCCCAGTCAAAGTCAGACCTGGAGTGCTTGCTGAAAAATTAGAAGCTTTGGAGAAACAAACAGAAGAGACTGTAACTGAGGTGACTATTATTTATAACTTCTTTCAATTTTAAGGATTTTTATTCCAATTACAAAATGATCCTACTTAATTACTGCAATCATTTTGTTTATATTGAACAGTGATAGTTGACAAAGACTGGCAGAGAACTTCACGCAACCAAGCCCATGTGACTTCTGTGCCTGAACTGCCATTACGGAGAGCTCAGTTATTAACAGTCCCAGCACTTTCTATGTATTTCCCCTATATCCTGTAATTCTAATTACCTGTTCAAAATGCAAGAGAGTAGTCTCACAATCACAATGGGCTGGACACGGCACAAGCAGTTTTAAGCAAGGGCTAGGGATATATTAGCAGGGAAGGCAATCACTGTGGGAACAGGGACAGGAGCAGGAGAGGAGGATATGAGGTCTGGCACAGCAGGATCTAGCTGCTGCTGACTACATTCCTCAAGAAATGTCGATGAAGGTCTTGTTCCAAGACAATGTCTAAAACATCTAACCCACTGGCAAAGCGCGGGGCTCTATCTCCCTCTCCTGTTACTACCATGTAGACTGTAACAATGCTGTACTGCAATTAGTTATTTCACAAACTTGAGAAGACAGCTGTGGATCTCCTGTGAAGTTCCTCAACCCTACAGAGCATCTAGGTGAGGTTTCACATAGTTGCATCATAAAAACTCTATTTAAGGGAGCACTATATCTTCAAAGTCAATATCCTGCAGAAGCAGCAAATGCCAGAAGTAAGCCAAGTCTGTAACTTTCTTTTGGTCTCCTGGAGTTTAATTTATTTAATTTGAATAATATGAAACCATATAGGCTGAGATATGGAGGCCTCTATAATCAATGGAGGGAGAAAGGCACCTCCAAAACACAATTTTATCCTAAAGACTCATCTCTTTCCATTGAATAGAGATGATTCCAGACAACCAGACCAGTCATGCAAATTTTAGCTGGCTAAGGTTGCATGCTAAGATGAATCTCATCTCCTATACACAGACATTGTGATTAAGTTTTGATTTACATGACCTAATTATATGCTACTGTTTCCAGAAGAATATCTGGCTCATTCAATGTCCAGAAAAGACTTTTAAAAAAAATTAAAGATAGTGTAGTTAAATAATGCCTTACACTGCACCAGCACTGAGTTGGTAGCATTTATCCTCTTTGCTTTAATCTCTGTACCTTGGTTCCCACGTGCAATGCTGAATGTACTACCTAATGTTACTAAGAAAGTTAAGGAGATAAAAATCTAAAATGGATCTAAAGTACAGCAGCGCAAGCATTATGAAAAACCTCTCTAAGGAATTAATATTCTGTGGTCAGTACAAGATAAATAAAGGGCAAATAAAGCCTAGGGCTCCATGCATGACTGAGGAAAATAAAGAAACACTGAGTATGCAGTGCTGGAGACACAGGGATCTTTTAGACAAACTAACAATTTCAAGAACCTCAGCAATAATGAAATCCGATTTCCTATGGATCTGGGTCTTGAAGTGAATTAAATTTGATATCTGTGATGCAAGCTCCAGCTGGAGTGGCTAGTTGAAGCATTTTTCAATCTCCCTATGTAGTGGTCTCTATTTAATATTCTATGAACTAAACGCTGGAGACTTTCCTTCTGCAGAGTACTCTGCCTCTCACCTTATTTTCAAGGAACTACACAGGAACTTAAATATCTTTTAGTTTGATCTGTCAAATTTGTTTAAAATCAGTTAACAAGTTCCAAAGGTACTTTAAGAGCAAAGGAATAGGAAACACAGTATAATCTCAAAAATCTTGTTGCCACAGGAAAGAAATGTAAAGAAATTAAGGGCAAAATTGAGGCCTGCTACTTCTGAATGTTGATCTCAAATGACATCCAGCTGTTAAACATTAAATGTTACTCTCAACAGCACAGGGCAAGGTCTTAAATGCATTTTCACTGTTCTCTACTCAGCAGATATATATTTATTTAATATGATTAAAATAATCTTAGTAGTTGATCACTCTTGGGATGTAGGAATAATATAAGTTTTGGTTAGTTTTATTGAAGTTTTCAGAAAAAGGTGATAACTTCATTTTTTTTCCTTTTTTTTTTTTTTTAATGGAGTTTCTCTCCTGATCCTAGTTTAGAAAAATACCAACAATCACACACATAAGGACATATACAAATGCTTGTAATATTTTTTCAAAAACCTACTGGAGAACACTACTGCTTGTCAGGCATGAAACCAAAGCACACAAAAGAGCAAATGCTAACTGTATTCTGGGTGGTATTTTTTTGGTTTTGGTTGTTTTTAGAGGACTGACTCACAAGCACAAATAGTTCACTGGCAACCAGAAGCATTGTCAAATAACAGCTGTCATCTATTAATGAACAGGTTTAGGCACATCTGAGATTCGTAAGAATTGTGAATAAAATACTGTTATTTGTCAACGTGTCTAAGCAAACTCCTGGAATAATCTGTCATTAACATTTATTTCCACTGCAGCCTTTCAAATACAATCAAATCGGTTACTATTGCCTTTCTCCAAAAATTTGTCAGTCAGAGGAAGCTAAAACTCAAGTACTGCATTCAGTTATTATTAACTGATTGGTTTGAAAATTGGGAGTTCTCAGAAATATGGCATGACTCCTTAGCTGTTACCAATGTAAGCTGGCAAAAAAACATCTGATGGTTTTAATGAGACTGCCCATGTAAATTAGAGCTGCAGGACCGAGACCCAGCATAGAATGGCTGAGATGGAAAGTATCTGAAAGGTCAAGTAGCACTTTAGTTACCCCGATCACTGGAATACAGAAGTCTTCTCTCACCCCTAAGCCCACTACAAGAAAAACTGCAAAAGAAGAGATGAGAAGACGCAGCACAAAATAGCAACAATACACTGAAACACTTGCCCTTTTTGTTTTGTGTTGTTTAAATGTCTGAAACTTTTTAATATTTCTTTTTTTTCCCAATCCTCCGCCAAACCACAGCCTGTTCTAAATTTCAAAAGAATCAAGAAGCTTAGTACTGCTGTATGAGCTCAATAACTCTGGACATCAATTTTCCTCATCTATAGGAGTGTTTTGTGTAGATTAAGTTACTAAGGAAAAGTGCACAGTAGATAGCAAGCAAGAGTGTACATAAAGAGTCCTAGATTTCCTCAGATTAATACAGTCTACTGCAATGCATCTGAGAATGGTCTACTGCCTTCCAGCCTGCCCTGCCTATTTATCTCACCTCTGAATAAGCTCCACGCACTTCCCAAAAGCATGGCCATAATAGACTGTTCTAGGGAGTTCCTTTCTTCTGTGGGACTGGGAAAGCAGTGACGTGCTTCCACTGAAGCATCTCATCAGTCTAGGACAGGTGGTCCTATTGCAGAGGGCAGGGAGGCCCGATATCCCCAGACATAGGTGCCTTGGGCCAAAACACTGTGCAAAGCTGTATCTCCTTTTTACAATCAGCAAATACATATTTCACCACTACGAAATAGATGTGTGACTGAAATTATCACAGACTGGCATCTATCATGTCATTTTTCACAGCTACTAGTCACACTTGCTACTGCATTTTCCCTTCTCCAAAATTTCATCAGTTAGAGGAAGTTAAAATTCAAGTACTAGATTCAGATTTCACAGTTTTGTGAACAGGCAAATTATTTTGTCGAACCTGAAAACCATGATGAAACTGTACAGTAGATTTTTTTTTTCACTGCAAACTCTTTCTTATCAGGCCAGTGGTAAAACCAACTGGGCTAAAGGGCTTCTTGTTTAAATCAACAAATGCATTTTACTAAAAATGGCAAATTATACACCAAAGTAATGGTACATGATGCCTCGTCAGGATTCCAAATATTTTTAGCTAAGGTGAAACGTTACTACAGACAAATATGACAAATTCTCATGGGTATATTTTCCAAACACACATATATGCAGAGCATACAACTGTTCAAAGCAGTTCTAATTAAAACCAAGCAGCAGTATAACATGTTGAACATGATCTGAATTTTTTTGCCATGTCCACACTACAAAACCCATGAATTTTCATAAAGGTGAGTAGGAATACTGATGTTTCACTTACAGTAAAGTAAGTGTAGGCAATACTAATGTGAAAAATACCCAAACATCATTTCTGCATGTGCAGAGAATTCTGTTAGTTATCATACAAATACACTCTGCAGAAATGCTCACTTTGCACATATTTGTCTTTGCAGCAGTTATGATCACAGCTATTGTTTTGTAGTTTTCATGTTTAATACTAACAATATATACTCTATTTACAGTAGACAATGTCTTTTTTATCTACAACAAAATCAGAGTTATCTTACTGGAGACTTTTTTCCAACAAACTCAGTAACTCAAGGGCCTGCCATTATCCTCCTGTTCTAAACAATATTTGACTGTTCAGTTGCTGAGCTTCATTTTCATGTTAAAGTAACCAATGTATTTTTTTGCCTTTTTCTTCCTCCCCCAAAATAACCGACCACAGCTTGTGTTACTATGTAGTATGACAGGACCCCGATTTAGAAGCAGTCCAACCCTGAGCTATTATTCTGACCGTTCCCTACGGCTACTTAATCAAAACACTGCTACTTGTGACTTTGTCAGTAATTTTGCTCATTTATCTTTATTATGACTTCAAGAGTATTTGGAGTGGAAGGTTAGTTTTGTATAACTAATATTGGTGATGAATGGCAGTGATAATGCATTGCATGAAGAACATCTATTAATGTCTAAAATAATATTCTACTGTCTAAAAATAAATTGCAATGCAAAACATTTTCAAAGCTAATGAACAATAATTCAGTCCTACAAAAGAATTGCAACTTTGAGGAGTAAGGACCTTTAAGCAAACACACTCAAGTTAGAGATGCTGACTCTGACAGCTACAATATTGATTCTATCACTAATTAACTCAAATCTTTAGGCCCTAATAACTTCAAAAGCACTAGTGTAAATCAGCCAAACAAACAGCTATGAACCTTGGATAAAACATTTGATTGCTGAACATAAAAGCTCCACTGATTCCATCATCATGCAGCATCTTCACTGTGTGCACAACACAGAAACCCAGAGGAAAAAGGAACCTTCCTGGCACAGAAGTGGAACTACTTTGGAGCTGTTAACCACTCTTTTAAAGAAAAGCACGGGAAATAAAGCCACAAATGCACTCTTCCTGAATTTTCACTTTCTCTCTGAACTGTATTGTACCTGCTCATCTCTTCTGTTTTTTTCTTCTCCCACGATTCTTCTCCCCCATGTTCCTCCTCTATATGCCTGCAGCTACAGGATCCCCCCAAAATACTAACTCCGTAATGCAAAACCAGCACTGGCTGTGCTTTGCTAAAACTGTTCTGTAGTTACAACCTTGTTTACCCAATCTGTCAAGAAAAATCTCTCATTTTCTTTCTGCTTAGAAAAGAAGCCTACCTTCTCCAGGATTTCCTTAGTCAAGACTGAGAATGCATGCTCAATGTTCACATTTTCTTTAGCACTGGTCTCAAAAAATGGCATTCCATATTCCCAAGCAAGCTGAAAAACAAATGTAGGATATGGGATGAACATTCTTCAGGAAAAAAAACAGTTCCTAATACCAGTAGCAAGAGATACGGAGGTTTTTCAACTGCTTCTAACACACTATAAAAACACTAATTAAGTACATGACTGCTCAGTAAAGTACTCTATATTCATCCTCAGTTTATAAATTTCAGGTAACTCTTAAAACATTCTTCTTAAATTTTTGCATTTTCAAAACAGCTTTTTAAACTTATCTTTACTTGTAAATAACAAGAATAAACTCCAGTGGGTCTGTTCTCAGTGTTTTGATTTATTTGGAAAATGAACTGTCTCCTAAGCAATTATTTAGAGGAAACTAATGGAGCGCCTGCAGATAAAAATATGACAAAAACTTGAAAAAAGGTAGCATGATGAAATATAAAAAAAAGATGTTCCTTTATGCTGGACAGAGAGAAGCACAGAGGTAACAGGCAAGCAAAGAAAACATATGCATGCAAAAATATATTATGGTAAAAGGCAAAGAAGAAAATACTTAGAAAGGCAGCATAGGCTTTACATTGGTTGGTTTTATTTAATTTACTCCTGTTGTCTCATTTCCAGTGTATTTCTGTCAGAAATAGCTTTGAGTTCTGTTGGCATGAAGCAAAAAATCCCAACACAACAAAACTAATAGTGTTTTAAGGTCCTAAATTTTTCTACTTTATACAGTTAAATACATGGAGAAAAAGGAAAAAACCAGTTGCATCATTGGCTTACATGGGAGGGTGCCAAGGTGGGAATAAACATGCCAAAAAAAACCATAGTGGGAGAGTCTATTCCTATTGCAGTTATCCCCATTGCAATGGATCACTTCTTGGAATACATCTGGAGAAGATAATCCCAGGCAAAGAAAATACCCCACTTCTTACAATGTATAGAAAATCCTATAATTACTGACCACTTAATGATTTATTTGGAAGGCTCTCCATTAGGGTAAAAAGTCTAATGTTGGTAACTTCTGTTTGCTTTCAATAAGGTCTAGAAGTAATTAATTAAGGCTGGACAAAATTTCCAAAATCAGGCATGAAGATGCAGATACAATAATCAGACTTTAAGGTTTTAGTCAAAATATAATAAAAATTATGTTAAAGGTAAAAAAAAAGTAAGCAAAATGATTTCCTTTCCAAAATGCTACAAGCAAACATAATTCTGAAAATGAAGATGAGATCTAACTGATTCTTTAGACAGAGACCACTTCATAAGGGATTCTGAAACTCAGTGGACTGCTGTGAACTGTTTTTGGTACTGCAGCAACTTGTTACAGAAAGTTAAGATCATTCAACTATTGCCAGTACAATACAATGATGCATAATGGTTCATAAAGGAAAATACTGGGCTAATAAAGTAGAGAAAACTGGCTTGCTGATTATAAAGTACACAGAAACTACTATTAAATAGCCCTTTTCCTTCCTTGTACCATGTAACAGGTTCCTAGAGGTAACCTATGTACAAACTCTGATGAACACAAACCAACCCTTTAAATCATGGAACCACAGAAATCATTTTGAAAGATAACCCGACTTGACATTAGCCTACTGCCCACACGATACTGGGTCAGCCTTGGCTTTGCCTACAAAAGTCTTGAAATCCACCAATGATGGAGATCCTGTAGCCTTCATGGGACCCTCCTCCACAGCTACATCACCCTTCTTGCGCAACTGGTTCTCCTCAACTCCAACCTGAACCTCCCAAGCCAGGACTTGTGTCTGCTGCCCCTCGGTTTATTGTCTGTCTCTGAGAAGAGTCTATTTCTGTCATTCCTCTAGTGCCACTTCAGCTGCTGTAGACCAGTAACTGCTCCTTAGCCTGCTCTTTACCCGGCTCCCTCTCCTCATGGAATACTGGTACTAGACCTCAGTCACCTTTGTATGTGTCTGCTAGACCAGCTGCAGTTTCTCAACACCCTTCTTCAAATGCGAGAGCCAAAGCAGGATACAATGTCCCATGTGGCCTTTCCAGCACTAAGTAAGGGGGGTAATAATCTCCCCAGATCTACCATCCATTACCCTTCTAACATAGCCCAGCACCTTTTAAGCCATAAGGGAACACGGCTGCCTTATATGCAAGCCGGTGTTCATTGTAACTCATCAGTCTTTCGTAGCACGGCAGTGACTCATGGATTATTCCGTCACAGGTGCAAATCTTTGCACTTCATGAACTTCACGATGTTTCTGCTGGCCCAGTTCCCAAGTTTATCAAGGTCCCACAGAACTGGTGTTCTCCCACATGGTGTGCCAGTCACACCCCTTAATCTCATGTCACTTGCAAATCTCCCTCTATCATCAGCCAGATCACCAATGAAGATGTCGAACAATGTGACTGAGGCAAGGCTGAGTCTATAGTTCCCTGAACCTTCTTCCTTGCCTTTTTTAAAAGATACACATCATGCTGGCATCTTTCTATTCAAAAGGGATCTCTCCCAACCACCATGACTTTTCAGAGTTAACTGACAGTGGCTCAAATCACAATGATCAGCTCTTTCAGCACAATTGGGTGAACTTCATCATGTCTATGGGCACATCCAACTTTGCTAAGCAATTTCTAATCCAAAGCTTTCCCACTGCTGGTTGACCTGCTCCTTCCCAAACCATGACAGTACCTGCAGAGGCCTGGGAGCAAGCTCTATTTGTGAAGATCAAAGAAAAGAAAAGTCCAACCAAATCAAACAAAAAAACCTTGAGTACTTCAGTGTTCTCTGTATCATGTTACTACATTGCTTACTACATCTATCAATGCACCCCATTTTCTCTATATGTGCACAATATTGGTCAAAGAAGATTTAATGTATTAATGTTTTCACTTTACTCTGCATACTGCTAAATTCTGTGGCAAGCAAGTCCTCCAAAAATGTAGCTCAATGGAAAAACCCCCACTGATCCAGTGGTAAAGCAGTCGAAAGTATGAACACGTATTTGGCTACTCCCTCTCCTAAAGACAACAGACGTATTCAAAGAACTATTTTTTTTTCCCCTTTGGGAGCATCTTGAATAGATCCATGAATAAAATACCTAAATACATCTACAAACCTGTGGGAATTATGCTACTGGAAAATGATATTTTATAATATCCTTGATAACAGTTTGTAGAACTTGTGTGAAACAAGCTTGCATCTTACCTACAACAATAAAATAAGTAATGCTAATACTACTTCCTAGCGAAGTGCTGATATGAATTCTTAGTGTTGAATCAGAGAGATATGTCTGAAACATTCCTAAACTGAGCAGATTTGTATTACATGTGAAAAACCAGCTTTGAAACGATAAATCAGCTTAAGCTATGAAGACAGCAAAACCAAAACAAACAAAGAAAATTTTACTTAGCTTTTTCTGTTAGAAAGATTTGATAGGAGAAAAACAGCCACATTCTACAAAGTCATATAACCTTCATCTTTCAACGAAAAGGATAATGATATTGGGGGGTGAACAGAGGAGCCCAAGAAGGTTGAGTTAAAACTTTTGTCAGAGTGAATAAGAAGCAATTAATAAAAGAAAATTAAACTTCATAGTGTTAAAATTAAATATCTCAATTTCGGAGTGATCAAAATTACATACATTTGTACCACATGAATTATTACATGATTTTGTACAAAAAGAAACAACAAAAAAATTTCTCTGCATTAAATTGAAATGAAATTATATACGACAGCCACTCAGTTATAGCAGATTTTTACAGAAATGCCAATATAGATGATGAGATTTCCAGGGAATCTAGGGTTCTTCTGTGCAAGAAACTAAACAGAACAATACTTAAAGCTCACACTATCAGGGTAATAGGAAATACGTGACTACGAATTATTATTTGTCAAAGTTGGAATCAAACTGTTTTCCCCTCTTAATAAGGATATTTTCTTCTTTAGAGTGAGAGGACAATTACTGTCTCTCTGCTGATGGAACCTCCCTCCAGCACAGTCAGTCAGATCCTCTAGCACTCGTAAATCATATTAAAAGAAGAAATAGTATAACGCAGGAGTTGCCTTGCCTCAAAACACAGGGGAAACCTAGAAAGCAGACTCACTGGGGAGGAGGTAATGATTTGTTTCTGAAGAAAAAATACTACATTAAGAGGAATTTTGGTTGCATGGTTAAGAACCCAGAAGTCAGAAAAATGTCATGGTTAACACCCTATGCAAAACCCTACTACTGCCCTCTTGTGCACACGCATCCAGTGACTCTCTAGGTTTCTGACAGTGCATCCTTTGTGTGAGAATACAACAAGCATTTTTCAGCAACCTTATTCCTTGTACACAGATATGGTACATTAACACTGAAAGTATCTTGCATACGACCTATGAACTTTCAGGAGATTAATGCTGTCCAAAAGGTGGTATTATTTTTTAAAAGTTCCCTAATCTGGGATTATATAATTGGCAAGAAGCTACCAGTGTGTTTTTCTTTAAACATGAGACATCCCACCTGACTCACCATGCCTGAAAGCATAACAGGAAGGCTAATTCCAAGTTCCAGAGAACAGATGCATACAGTTTGCAGTAGCGAAATTTACTGGTGTATAGGACACGCTCTCCTGCAATATTTAGTTATTATCCCAATTTCTTCTGTCATAGAATGGCTTCTAAATTTCCTCACTAGCTCTCAGTGAGAGACATTTGCCTTTCCCTTTAGAACAGCACTCCCCACTTAGTAAGTTCTTCCGCCACCTATGTTTAGAGCTATAAACTCTACTGTAGTCTCAGCTACACATCACATACACAGTTATGGGGAGCTGGATGTTCAGTATCTGTCCAGTCTTATTTAAGGCCACTCATAGACAATGCATATCACTTTGCACAGGCTGCCAGAATAGTTCTTTATAGTCAGACTGTAGCAAAAATATCCCTGATGGGTGGTATGAGAAAAATTATGCAGAATGTATTACATTTTAATATTCCACATTACAACACTACTCTGAAAATGAACTCTATATAAGATTTCTATTGTAGCACCTAAAACTTATAAAGCACATTTTAACCTTTAAAAGAAAGATCAGTATTCCAAAGAGATCAGATAGGAATTACTTAATGTATTTCTAACACTCTAGAACTCCACAACTGTTCTTCTAGAGCAAGTCCCAGCAGAATTTTTGGAATTCAGGAGCTTTTTACCATTTTCAGTTTAACAGCTCACAGTCACATACTAAGAAACTCAGGAGGACCCAAAGAAAGTACCAAAGATACCTTTTCTCCTTTCTGTTTTGGAACTACCCGTTCTGACTCCTTATCACACTTGTTGCCCAACAGTATTACGTCCACTTCATCACCTGCTTTCTAAAAGAGAACCAGCATTAATAAGTGTAAAGTAAGAAAAAAGCAAACAACAAAAGCCCTTCAGCTCACACTAACCTTCAGCACTTCATTTCCTTGAAAGTAAAGGCTAAATTCTGTCGTGACCTTCATATGTGCAAATAGTTTCCACCAGTTACTGGGATTTGGAGGAAAACAGCAAGATTGCAAAGAGCAGAAAAAAGCTACTTAGAAGTGCCACGTGTAAGTTCCAACCTCTTTCGTAAGATATAAAGTATATGGTGCGTGGGCACCATCTTCTGATGAATGCTTCATCTTGAGGCTTTAAAGCGACTGGAAATGCCCTTAATTCACAGACACTGCCCTCCCTAAAGTAAGAGATTCATGGATTTGCATATGACTCTGGTCTACATCCAGCACTCACAAGTAAAAAGGAAGGAATTTGCTGCACCTGAAAGAGCACCTCTCTGTGCTTCACTTTCGCACAGAGACAGTAAAATTACTTTCAAAGTGTTCAAACTCAACATAAAAGTCTGATTATTCCAAGACACTAGGAAGAAGGCAATAGATTTTTAATGAAGTAAAATTTAAAAACCTCATTGATTCCAAAAGGAGGAAAAATCTACCTTTTTGACCTTGTCTCCATCTCTATTCCTCTAATCCACTCACATGCACGATGACTGTGAAATGCACTTGGTTTTTTACATCAGTGTTATTTTAAGATAAGTCATTGTAACTATATGTGACTGGAATAATGACAAGGAAAGGGAACAGTTCTGCAACAGCATGTGGAATTTGAAAACTGACATTCGTTGTGAAAATCATAATATTTAAAACCCCTTTTGGTGCTTAAATGGAGGAAACTGAGGGTCTCAATCTACAAACAACAGAAGCTAACGTAGTCTGATGCCATGGCTTTTATTTCAGAGGTACATGCTCCCACAGCTTCCCTGATGACTCAAAAAGCCTGGTCTCAGGCTGCAGATCTCTCTACAGGGACTTTGTTGAAATCTCTGATCTCTGTCAAATCCTTAACTTTTGTAACTTTGCCGTAAGACAAAATCCATCACAATCATACAGAGAAAAACCTCTATTCATTAAAGGACGAAAGAACACTATCTTTAGTCTATTTCTACTTTTACAAAAATTTGAAGACTTCATCAGTAGGCACAATTTAATATTAAGGAACACTATTTTTTAAAATCCATTCTCCTCTTAGAGTCAGCTAGACCTATTTCACACCCACAGTTTATGTTCAAGATAATGTAGTATTAAAATGAAGCAAACCTCATTAGAGTATGAAGTACAGGCCTAAAATAATGAATTCATCTAACCTGGATTAATAGACCAAAATGTTGGCTGTTTCACAATGCATTGAAGCTTCACTCATTAAGATCAGTGGCTCTTCTACATAAAATCACATATATCAGTCCCAAAATAGGGTAAATAGACAATTAAATCTCATTATATGATTGACTCTTAATTCGGAAGAAGACTGAAGGTTGATGAAGGTTTTAGGAGTGACATTTGACTTCACTCTGAAGTTAAAGTTTAGAGGGAAATACTTTCATACTGCAGGTACAAACCCACTGAATTAATTCTGTAACTTAATTTCTGTATAAACAGCACAAATCTTTGCAGTAGGAATGTTCTTTCTAAACAGCTTCAAACAATAACAAAATTTAAATGAGATTTGAGGTACCAGGCCTTTCAGCAAGTATTTATTAGTACTACCAATCATTTACTTCTGGAAATAAACTAGTATTTCTACATCAATATAATGTATTAACGTATTTTCACTTTGTCTGGATCCTCCACCAAAGCACTTACAGTTCTCCTTTTTTAAAGATGGTATCTTGCCGTTTCTTGCATTTAGAAAACTGAAGATTGTAAGTCAAAATGATGTCCATTTTAAATTCTGAAAAGTGATTATGTATGAAGTCTTAAAAAATTAAGTCAATACGACTAGGCAGAAGTTTGACCATGTGCTCAGCTGGCATAAAAACTGCATGGGTACACTGATTTGAACTGGCCAAAAACATGGCTTTTCAGTGCTTCCAAAAGCTTGCTGTGTATTTTCATCCTCAAGTTATTCACAGCTCAGGAATAAGCTTTCCAAATGCAAAATCTATAGCTAAAAAGATGATGGTTATTCTACAGTTGTCAAAATCCTATTATGCAAGTCAGCACTGAGTAAGCCCATAGACTGAGGAAACATTTTTCCCCCCCATATTATGGAGAAGTGCTATTAAAAATCTCATCAAGGCAAAAAGACTTTTTTTTTTCAGATAAAGTTTTGCTCTGGTATCTCAAAAATGCCATTTTTTGGTTCACTCTCTCAATTTTTCTTTGGGTTTTAACATTTCAAAGTTCACATTTTACTGAAGGTTAAAACAAATATAATCTGAACCTGGAGAATACCTACATTATTTTATTTTGAAAAGGAAAACATCATCACTACATTTCTCTGAAAAAAATGGAGGCAAGAGATTTACTGAAACTGACCGAGTTTTCTGAAGTGTTTGGCACAGCTTGGAGCCCCCAGGTTTTTGAAGAAGGGTTTTTCTTCCACTGGGTTCCCAGGCAGCTGGGTCTGGCAGTAGCAGGAGCCAGGCTGCTCTGAGCAGTGGCCACGGGAGGGAGCAGCAGCAGAGCCTCAAACTCAGCGGTGCCACATCCTGGACTCGGAACACTGGACACTCACACCACAGTACCAAAGTCTCTGTAGCACACTACCGATAGGGGCCACCCAACCGTGCCCTTCACCCCACTGCTTAATGTCCACCCAGCCAGGGAAATACACAGCCTGACTATGAGGCTATTAACAGAAATCAAAAATGCAAAAGTGAAAATATCTTGCTCATCCCTTTTGTATGTAATTTGTTTGGGGATTTGGGTGGGGTTTTTTTCTAATGTTAGGTCTTTTTTTTTCTGCAGTTTTAATTTTCCAGAAGTGCTGTGAATTTATGTAAGTATGAAAAGTAGCAGACACCTTTTCTATAAGAAAACTACACCATATCTGTACTTACAGGTTGTTGGAAGAAACTATCCCTTCACTTCTTAAACAGTGAGCACAGATCTACCACGAATGACCTACACCTCCCCTGCAGCAAACTGACCATGATGATTATGAGCTCACCCAGAACCCTTGTATAAAGCTATCTATCCAGGGATACATCTTCCAGAACACCATCTTGTCCCTTCACCGCACCTCCAGGATGTAGCTGTGAAGGGCTGCACGATTTTGATACTCATTAATTACAGTTTGAAAAGGCAACAGAAGTTTGTTTGTAGGTCCAAACAGTGAAACTGAGAACCCATACGTGATAAATACACTATGGGAATACCTAAATGGTCTGTATTTGAGGAAGAAATGTAGCATTAATATAGTTCACATTTGAAGAAGATGTACATGGTCAAATATCAAAATGAAGGCAGAGCTGGAGAAGGCCATAAAACTGGGAAGCTTCTTCCTCTTACTCACTAGACACAGACACTAGAAACCTATCCTTTGTAATACTGAAGAACAATTTGTTGGGAATAGATTGTCCTCAGAGTTTCTTTGAAAGCATCACATGAGCAGTGTTCATATTAGGGCTGCCATACATGTCTCTGTCCACATATTTTTCTAAGTGCCTCCTTATGACCTCAGTTACAAATGCCTGGTTTCCAGGACTTTAGTGGAAATAAATGAATGATAAAATTAATTTGTCTATTAGCAAATTTAGAAGACAGTAAATATAAACCAAGTTATCCCAAAGCCAACCTAGGACTGCAGATAAACCAATTTAGTAAAATGGCAAGAACAAGAATTTTAAGTTCTAATCAGAGCCATAACAACAAATCTATCTATGAACTGGGACAATTAGATCTTTTGACATCAAGTTTTCCCATCTGAGGAAGAAAAACTCAGAAAAGTTTCAAGTCAAACTAATTTACATTTGTGAAGCACTTTGTTATGCTGCTTTTATTTAAGTATGATCTAGAAACACTGAAAGACAGTCCAGTCTCCCAAATGCACCAGAAGAACCAAACCAAAAAAAGGGCATTATGCAGAAACGGCAGCAACTCAACAATCCATACAGTTCATGTCCTGGTTGAGGGGTCACTTCTTCAGGGAGGACAAATGGAAGATTAATGTACTCCAAAACCACTAAACTACTGTCACCAAGACTTGCATAAGAAAAGAAAATTATCTTCTCCATGCAGAAAATTCTGTGATGGCAGAAAATTTCCAGCACAGAGAGAATTGTTAGGACGCCACCTTCACGGCCACACCAGGAGACTAGAACTACTAAAACCAGTTTAATAGTTCACTTCCAAGGTATTTGGAAGCAAACTAGGACCTACCATCTATGTTAACAGTTTCTGGAGACCCAGATGCCATGTGTGAATAACGGAGTGATTTAGGTTGGCAAGGACTTCTGGAAGTCAGCTGGTCTAATCCCCTGCTCAAAGATGGCCTAACTTCAAAATCAGGTCAGGTTGCTCAAGGCGCTGTTAAATGGATTTTTAAGTGTCTCCTTTAAGTGATCCTCTCTGGGCACCTATTTGAGCATTTGAACACCCTATTGTGAGGAACTTTTTGCCAGCATTAGCTGGAATCTTGTTCAAAATCTCCTGGAAATAACTGTTTTCTGCAAATGGATTTGTTGCACGGCTGCTTGTATTTAATTTTCAAAGTACAAACAGCATCAGCCTTTCAGAACGGGTGCATACAGTAGCTAAAAGCCATGTCAGCAGACAAGAGGAACACTTTAATAAATTGGACATAACCTGCAATTCTACAAATAAAGAAGAGTTTCGGGTTCTAAAGTTATCTTCCTGCAATTATCATGCTCTTAATGAATGCATGACAAATCCAATATCCCTATACTGGACTTGACAATAATGTCCTAAGATATTAATCTGTGAGTGAGTATATTTTTCTAGCAAGCTTTTAAAAAATACAGTCATGTTACTTAGTTTCCTCTAGTTCTGAATTCAAATTTTACAGCAATACAGATATGGCAGCATATTTGTGTCTTGAACTTCCTTGGACAATAATTAATTTTTAATAGTAAAGCTGCTGTTTCCACAGTTAAAATAACTGAAATATAATGAGAACATTACTGGTAATCTGATTGTAATTGCACTGACTGGCCAGCTTTTATAAAATCAATGGGAGTTTTTAAGAATGCTAAATTGCTTGGATTGTTATTTTCAACTGTTGCAGAAATGGCTTAGCACACTGAACAGATTTTTAAAAACCTTTCTGTTTAAAATCTCTATGTGAAAAGAACCAAAAAATGAGAGCATAATGTAATAACTGAATTGCCTCAAAATTCCTGTTTGACTGGTTCAGGTGCAAGCTTTACATTATCTATTAGTCTGGTATTTAGTGAAACCTGTATTCTCTCTGCTTCCTTTTTAAAAACTTATTTATTTTTTCTACGCTTGTATATTTTAAATGGTGCTGTAGCAACAGTCACTTTGATTCTGGGCATTTGTGGGGAATTAAATACTGGTTTGCATTCACAGACCAAAGCAAATGCAAGGAATGTCACCAACCTCCAGGAAGTAATTAATTTTCATGAAATGCCCTGTGTTTTAACAGTTATTGCTTAAAAACATTTCTTTTGCAATGAATGGCCCCATATATTTTCACCAAGACACTTCAGAAATTGATATCCCACTAGGACTAAATTAAATTTTTTATTACTATCTAGCTCTATTACAACACTAATTGCTAGTTTTGAGATTGGTACAATCAATCATGCAATTTACATTCCTGGAAATTGTTTTAGATTGACTATTTTTCCATTTTTTAAACCTTAAACTAACAAAGTACCTTCAGGGGTTAAGATCAAACAGTCTAAGTATACTAGCTTGAGTACTTTTGAGTACAAAAGCTTTTAAATGTCACAAACGGAGAGCAGGCTTGTGCAGGTGTCATTTTCTGATTGACTAAAGCAGATCTTAGCCTGCATGGTAGCCACAGGAGCTAGTCCCATCCTTCCCTCTACCCTAGCCATACAGCCCTGACACCTTCTTGGTGTTTATGGTTGTGCATTGTAGCCCACTGAATCAATCACCCTGTTGATCTAATTAAAGACAACAGGACAAAATGACCCCTTTGGAGCGAATGTGAAGACAGACCAGTATTTTATATCGAAATATAGATATATAGATAGATAGACAGATAGATAGATAGATAGACAGATAGAAAGACAGATAGACAGACAGATATATAAAAATAGATATCTGCAGATAATCTACATTTTCAGTTTCACGTAACAGTAAACCTGCTATCATCCTGTTTGCTGAGCTAAATCTTTGTTAACCATGAAACTGTACAACCAGTGGCATATCTAGCTGTGACTTTTGTGTGGCCAACAGAAGAAGGGCACATGCTTTGCTTAACAAAATAATAAAACAGATGTGTTAGTTTAAAGTGTGTGCATACAAGCCAGTAAGAATACTGTGTCATAGAACCTCCTCTGTGACATGTTACTGAAGTTAGGCTTTGTTGCCACTAAGACTTTTAAGACAACTCTAAGGTCAAGAATAATAACGTACTAGGTCACCAGAGTAATGGTTTTAATAATGAGATAATATGAATGTAATGTTTTACCAATGGTATAAGATATCCCATGTATATATTACTGGATATATGATCATGTGTAGTTCATTAATTCAGCTGTATACTGAAGCTGTGAAGAGAGTAAACAATGCACTTGATGGTTTTATTTCAAGGCCCCTTTCCCAAGATGAAGACCCATCCATCACGTCATATCCCCACCAAACTACAAAGTATTAAAAAACCTGCCTGAAAGTTTACTTGATTTTAATCAACAAAGAGCACTTCCTTGTTTGGATTCCTACACTAACTTCCACAAGCATGCTAACTACAAACTGCCGTGCCACTGCTGCGGGGCAACCTCACTGCTCCCCACAGCCTCCTGAGGAGGGAAAGTAGAGGCAACGGTACTGATCTCTTTTCCCTGCTATCAAGAGACAGGACACATGGGTATGGCTCAAAGTTGTGCCAGGGAGATTCCGACTGGACACTGGAAGCATTTCTTTACTGAGTGCGTGGTCAAACACTGGAACGGGCTTCCTAGGGAGACAGTCAATTCCCCAAGCCAAATTAAGAGGTATCTGGACAATTCTCCTAATAACATAATTTAACTTTTGGTCAGTGCTTAAGTGGTCAGGCAGCTGGACTAGATGATCACTGAAAGTCCCTCGCAGCGGAACTATCTATTCTAAAACCGCCTTGCCTCTGTCTAATAGAGAAGACATCAAGAGAGAGCTACCAAAAAAGACTTGGAATACAGGGTTACAGACAGCTGAATGAGCTCATGTCTAAGGGCTTTCCCACTCCTCCCTCCCTTCACACTGTTCCCACACATTCTTCTTCTGGCCTTCCTACTCTTACCAGTTTACCTTGCTCCAACTCCAGTAGGTCTCAGACCTTTCTATAAGCCTCTTAAACTCACTGATAGAGCAGAAAAAGCACCCAACTTCTTCTGCTGCATTAGTTTTCTACCACATTAGGAAGTCAGAGCGAAGCACCGAGGGCTCTGACAAGCTCCAGTGGGAACACGTACCCCATCTGGCAGCCATGTGCTGGTGAATCACTTCCTATGTCACATGAAAGCACGTATTTCTGGCTGCAGCACCACGAGCAGCTGAGCTAACCAAACAGCTTCCCACTCCACTTCCTCCCTCTTGAAATCATCTTCTCAAGGACTATCCAGCAAGGACAAAGAGGATATTTAATTCCTTTGATCTTGGGATGAGGTAACTACACTGAAGTAATGAAATTAGGAAAGGGAAATCACTGGGTGTGACATGGAATTTTGATATGGAATCTAACTAAAATCTGAGGATGAGCTCATGGAGATTGATCTATGCATAGCCACAGCAGTGACAAGAGCACCATAACTCAGCATGCACAAAGCTGGATTGGAAGCTGTGTTTTAGAAGTACTTCAGAAAACATTCCTCCATCACCATGGGCTTGTCTAAATATACACCATGTTCCAGTTTCAGATGACAGTAATTCTACCATGATACTGTATGCTGAGTTAAATGCAAGAAATTCTGTTTAGAAACATAAAGGAACAAGAATACATCTCATGCAGTCATTTAAAATGACACATTAATTACCTTCATTAAGAGATCAACCACTGAGAGATACATTTACCTCATATATGTCGTTCATCCAGATTGTTATACTTTGAAAACTCTTCAGATTTGTGATGTCATATACGAGAACAAAGCCTTGTGCACCACGGAAATAGCTGGTACTAAGTGTATGGAATCGTTCCTGGCCAGCAGTATCCCTGAAAGAAATTGTAACAAATCACACACACACAAACAAACAAAAAAGAGATGATCAAACTGCAGAATCCCCAAGAAAGGTTACTTTACTTTAAGAAGTATTGCCCAAATTTTAAATTATGTACTCTAACACGAGAGGAACAATAAAAAATATAGGTGAGAGAAAATCTGGGCGCCAGATACAGCAGTAAAAGAAATACACTAGAAATTTATTCTGAATAATACAGGCCTATGAGGGAAGCTAAGCCAGTGGCTGAAATCTGAGAGTAATGTCAAGCCCACCATTCCTTCTTTATATAAATAACTCACGTGATAAAAAAAATCATATGTCAGATGACATCCCCATATTCTGACAACCCGTTCGTAAACCGTGACATAAACAGCAACCTGATTTAGATGGAAGACAGTTTTTAGGAAAAAGCCATAAAATATGGACACAGATTCCTACACATAATGCCACAACTTTAGGAAACAAACACAAATGGGATCTCTCGATCTGCTTCAGGAGATGTTGGCTACAAAGTACCCCACCTGAAATGTTTCTACACTAATACACCAAGCAAGAGGAACAAATGAGACAAGCTCCAAGCTTTGGCCCAGTCCCAGAGACTTGACATCACTGGCGTTAAGTGAAACCTGATGGGAAATAAGATAAACAAGGAAGGTGCATGCCCAGCGGAAGCAAAGTCAGGTGACACGGGAAGAATACAGAGATGCTGTTTGCCACTGCAGGGAGAAAATTTGTGTGGCCAAAGCTACACTGGAATTGAAGCTGCCAGAAACATGGGAGACAATAAAAAGTTTTTTCCAATATATGAATGGCAAAAGGCAGTGTAGAAATAACATCAGCCTGTTACAGGATGAGGATGGTCACCTCACCAACAGGGACACAGACAAGGCAGAGGTGTTTAACAAATTCTTTGCCTCTGTCTTCAACATGGAGGACAGACCAAGGGGGTCTCAGTGCCCTGAGCTGGAGCACCACGACTGAGAATGATCAACTCCCATTCGACCCTCAAATTGTGTGAGATCTGCTTCTCCAGCTGGATTCCTACAAATCTATGAGGACTAATGGGATTCATCTGAGAATTCTCAAAAAGTTGGCTGATGTCATCGCAAACCCTCTCTCTGTTTTTGAGCAATCTTGGGAGTCCGGAGAGGTCCCAGCTGACTGGAAGCTGGGTAAAGTTGTCACAATTTTCAGGAAGGGCAAGACCCTGCAAACTACAGGCCTGTCAGTCTCACTTCCGTGCCCAGTAATATAATGAAAAATGTTATTCTGGGAGATAGCGAAGAACACCTGGAGGATGACAGAGTCATTGGTCACAGCCAGCACAGCTTCATGAGGGCAAAGTCCTGCTTGTTGAACCTGATTTCCTTATATAACATGGTAATCCACCTAGCTGATCTAGGAAAGCCAGTAGATATGATCTTTTTGGACTTCAAAAGGAAAGCTTTTGATACTGTCTTCCACAGTACCTTCCAGACCAAATGTCCAGCACACAGCTGGATAACCATGCTGAGTGATGGGCGAGCAACTGGCTCACAGGTCGGGCACAAAGGGTTGCAGTGAATGGGGTGACATCAGTCTGGCATCCAGTCACCAGTGGGGTTCCACAGGGCTCCATCCTCAGCCCAGCTCTCTTCAACATCTTCATTAACCGCCTGCACGCAGGGCTTGAAGTGATGCTAAGTACGTTTGCCAGAGATACTGAACTGGGAGGAGCTGCTGACTCCCTCCAGAGCAGAGAGGCCCTGCAGAGAGACTCTGACAAATTACAGGACTGGGCTATCACCAACTGCACGAAGTTTAACAAGGGCAAGTGCTGGATTCTGCACCTCAGATGGGGCAATCCTGGTTGTGTGTACAGACTGGGGAATGAGATGCTGGAAAGCAGGGCTGCAGAAAGGGACCTGGGGGTCCTGGTCACTGGCAAATTGAATGAGTCAGCAGTGCCCTGGCAGCCAGGAGGGCCAACCCTCTCCTGGGGGGCATCAGGCACAGCATCGCCAGCCGGGCAAGGGAAGGGATTGTCCTGCTCTGCTCTGCACTAGGGCGGCCTCACCTCGAGTGCTGCGGGCAGCTTTGGGTGCCACAATATAAAAAAGACATTAAGCTCTTAGAGATCATCCAAAGGAGGGCCATGAGAACAGGAGAAGCCGTACAAGGAGTGGCTGAGGTCACTTGGTTTGTTCAGCCTGGAGAAGAGGAGACTGAGGGGAGACCTCTTTGCAGTCTACAATTTCTTCACAAGGGGAATCAGAGGGACAGACAATGATCTCTTCACTCTCAAGACCAGTGATAGGACTTGAGGACACAGCCTGAAGCTGAGTTGGGGGCAGGAAGGTTGGATATCAGGAAAAGGTTCTTCACCCAGAGGGTGGTTGGGCACTGGAACAGGCTCCCCAGGGAAGTGGTCACAGCACACAGCACAGAGTTCAAGAAGCGTTTGGACAATGCTCCCAGGCACATGGTGTGATTCTTGGTGTCCTGTGCAGGGCCAGAAGTCAGACTCAATGATCCTGATGGGTCCCTTCCAACTCAGCATACTCTATGATTCTATGAATTATGCCTTAAGAAAGCTGTAAACAACCCTCTAATACTTTTGTATTAAAGCCTGAGATGGAATAACTGCAGATCCAACACCAGTCAGATAATTCATGTATGGATTTACTCCTTGAGAAGTTAAATAGTGGTAAACAGAGATAATCTTCTCTATTAGATGCCTGGAGAGCCAGCTGTCAGAAGCCCTACATACCCTTTAGAAAAACTTTCAAACCAAAAAATAGTGTACATTCCCAAAGATTCATCTTATCAAAAGTCATTTCTCCTGGTGACCCTTTTGAACATATATTTGATGGGTAATGAAATGTTGCTTTGTCACTTTTCCTCCGTGTTCCTATACAATTAAATATACTTCATATGGATCATAGATCTGCATTTGTTTGTATGCTGCAAGTTTTACTGTTAAAGCAACCCAGTGAGAACCCTCTTTTTAACTTATATTAGTTGCTGAAAAAAATGTACTCTCCTAGGCTAAACTCAAATTTTAAAATGACCTAGTAGGAGCACCTGCACATTATGAAGACACACAATTAAAAGTAGATGAGATTTTTCATGTCATAATGCAATTTAGTTGGCTTTCTTTTGTGATGCTAATTAAAACTTACCATATTTGAAGTTTCACTCTTGTATCATTAAACATTACTGGCTTTACTTTAAAATCAATGCCTAGAAGAAAAAAAGAAAATCTGTAGCATTTCTCATAGTAACATGGGTTTCCTTTGAAGATTGTTTCTCAGCTCTAGTTATCATGCAATTTCAATCAGAAAGTGAAAAGGAACAATACCATAAAAAGAATAACTTGCCAACCATATACACTCAAAATGGAAGATGTAAAAGGCAATTACTCAGTGCTGAAAGCAGCGATGTGCCAATACGTTGCACAAATACAATACAAAGCAATGCCAATGCCAAGCAAAGACGGGGCAGGTCAAAGCAAAGACGCAGGTACTTGAACCTACAAGTGTTACCATGGATCGGCAAGGGATGTGACAGCAGTTTCATGGCCTATGCACAATGGCACATTGTGCAAATATAGTGGTGATTTTCAAGAGCATAGCAGCTATTAATGGGAGGCTACAAATCCTTACAAAGCCGTCACATGCACAACACAATTTTTCTGTCCATATTTCCGGATCCCTAAATAAAATATCCAGGGTTACCTGAGCAGAAATAGGAATTGGCTGTACTCATTAAATGCGAAGACAAACATACATGGGATTTAATTTAAAATGAAGAGGATTGACTCTAGAGCCTATATCAGATCCAGAAAGCCAATGCTAAAAGCAAGTATTAACACTTAAAATCAGTGCAGAATGTTGTCTTGACACACACTATAGATCCTTCCTCAAAGATATTTTCCTTATGATTTATAGTGTTTTCCTTTATTAAATAATCAAATTAGTACTCCAAATGTGTTAGATGATACCTAGATTTATGAGCTGTTGAAGTTCCAATTTTAAAATTAGAATCTGCCAGCTATTAGCTGCTATCTTAGAGTGACTTATATTTTCGCAGAGTAAACCATTGTTTCCCCTGTTACTTCACTGCTGAAGTTTGAAATACCATTTGATAATTTCTCTGATTGCTTTTTTCCCTCACTGAAAAAAATTAGGCTCTTTTTGTCAATTATAGTAAGTGAAGTTAAGGTAACATTGTGACAGCTGATGATACTGTTTGGTCAAAATTCAGTAAGAGCAAGCTACAGCTACTTAAAATGACAGAGTGTCTTTCCCCCAGTAGTAATGTAATTTGAAAGAACCAGATAGATTGAAAAATCACAAAATATTTAAATTGATACCACTGTATGGATTTCCATAAGAACATGCAAGCCAAATTACTTTATCAAAGGAAAGCACGCATGGCAGCAAACCAAAAATGCAACAGAGGAAATGCTCCCTTCCTTTGTACTGACAGATGTATTGTACACCAGATTTTGACAAGTACACTCTCACATGCATGCACTCACATGCGCTTTCAATGCTATTAATATTTTTTGTGTGTATGTGGTAAGGGAGTTGAGGTGGATTTTAAAAATTATTATGATAATCATGTCCTTCACTTGGTGGATTTTCATTGAAGCTTCAATGAAAAGAAAAGATGAAATAATATAATTGGCATCTGTAATTAATATCACACAAAGCTTCCTTGATAGAATTAATAATGTCAGAAGGAAATGTAATTTAAGTAAAATTTGCTCATGTAAGGTGAAATTTCAATGTGATGGAAAACATTTGCTCCTGAAATTCACCTGGTTTTATTTAATTATCTGTATCATTTTCTACAACTGATGTTGGAGCAGTTGAGACAGAGTATACACTGGGAGGCTGGAACATCACTTACAAATGGTGCATTGGGAACACAGCAAAAAATTGTGTTCCAGACAGGGATTCCCAGAACTACAGGAAAAAGTTCTTAGTTGACATACATTTTAATAATAAATTGCTATAAGCATTTTTTAAAAAAAAATTATTTGTGAAAAGGGAAGCCGAGTGCTGAATCAGACTAAAACTTAATTTAAATTAAAATCAGGCATATTGACTTCTTAAGTCAACTTCAAAATTTATTGACCTAAAAGGTCAATGAATGTTAGTGAAAAACAGAAGTCAATATGTTCTGCATGCATGAATTGTTCATGTCTTTATATGAAATTTCCAGCAAACTTAGCAAATTGGAAAGACAGAAAAGAAAAATGAGATACACAATGCCAAAGACAGCTCACAGATTTCAGATGCTTTTAGGCCTACCTGGTATACAACATGATCAACATAACAAAGCAAGCATTGATTACAGCTCTTGAGATAAATGTTATTGGAATGCAACAGCATGTACTTGCTTCTTTTAAGCTGTCAGATAAAACCAAGAAGGGGGATGCTGGGTGCAAGTTCAAATTCTGGTTGTTATTTCCAACTTTTATAGCCATGAAATAATTTTTTTTCTTTATATTTCAAAGAGCAAATAATACCCATATTAGGACTGAGACACCTTAAAGACAATTAGGTCTAAAAAGCATAAACATAGTCATCTACAGGGTAATTCAGCTGTGAAACGCCCCTCTCTTCCCTCCCTTTGGCCATCTGCAGAAGTCCTCTTCAAAAAGATCTTTTGCAGCTGGCCTGGAAAATTACAGCACACTCTTCACCCAAACAGAGCTGGTGGGTTCCTGATAGAAAATGCTCAAAAACATATGTCTATCCAGAGAAAATGCAAGTTTTAGTAGCTTAACAGGATGCAAGAGTGAAGCATGGACAGAGGGCGGTGAATGCCCCTGTGCAAGTTCTATGCAGCCCACTGCCTGTCCTACAGCATCTTCAACTCCAGAAACAGGGAAGCAGTTCCTATCAGCTCCTGTGCCCAAACTGGGCAAGGGCCCAGTGAGATGTTGTGGGTTGAGTTTCCACTGTTACTCCCACCCATACTTAACCCCTCCCAGTTGCTGGTGCATTACTTGCATCAGATTCTTTTCTGAACACGTCAAGAAATGTCTGAAGCAGAGTGGTATCTGAGCATTCACAAGTACTGATAATTCCTGGTTTGCTAAGAAAAGCAACTCACGGGATAAGACGGTTTGTTAGGAAAGTAAGAGTGAAACGAAAATCCAGTTTTGTTAAAAAAAAAAAAAATTAAGATGTGGATTGCTACTGGTGTTGTTAACACAGGACACACTTACCTTCAATATGGTTCATTTTTGTTGATTACTTCATTCCCTTCTAAAGCAAATAACAGGGAACCTACATAGACTTTTTAACCCTAATGTTGAAGTTGTACCACTTTCAACTATGACAGATTTGGGAGGATTCACAGCTCTGCAGAAATGTTTCTCACAGAAAACACATATGCTGCGGGACCACAGCCACTGTAATACAGCAAAATAACCTCACAGCCTGTGAGATCACAATTCTGTTCACTAGTATACAAGGGGGCTTTTTTGTTCATAAAGCTTCTCTATGACTTTATATGCAATGCCATTGTTTAAACAAAAACATTTATTCTTTATAGTCTATTCATAATACAATGCATCCGCCTTATGATGCATATAAGTTAAATTAGAATACTGTAACTGCTTATGATTTCTCTAAACTGTGTAATTGAAGAGGAGGAAGGGCACCCAGCCCTGAGTGTTTAAGTGCTGCATTAAAAGGTTTCAATGAAAATTTACTATGAATGTATTTTTTGCATTTTCTCATAAAATACATAATTTTAGAAAAGGTCACTACTACCGGAGCCTACTACAAAATGCTTGTTCGTTTTTTCCCCCCTGCAATAACACTAGGACTTTTCCTAGTCACACAAATCTGTGATTCATGATGACATAGAAATGAGACTTTCAACAACCTTTTAACTTCTGTGCCTATGACCCTTTGCCATCAAGGAAGGTGATGGCACATGATTTTGTCAGGGAACTCAGGAAGTTGCAAGACTGCACCGCCAGGATAATCTTCCCTCTACTCAAATCACCATTTCAACTGGACAGGTTAAGGTGAAAAATCACCTAACAGCAGATGAGCGTTTAATAGGCTGTAGAACAGGAAGGGACCATTTGACTGAGCTTGTATGAAACAGACATCCAGATAAAACCAGTTATTTGTTCTGATGGTGTCAGTTATCTGTTTGGTGGTGTTAATGAGGGAGAAGACATCACAAACAGAAAACACTGTATTGTGTCTTCTTCCTTTACACCATTGGGAGCCACAACCTCTAGGGCATCCTCTCCATTGCAGATGTCTTCACGACAAAGGAACCTTCCACTTGCAACATTACTCTTTTGGAAGACACCACTTATAATCCCATTTGTTTTCAAAGTCCAAGATCTAAAACAGCTGGTAAAATGGAATTAAACGGAATACAGTATTTCAGAAATAACCTTAAAAACACATTCAGGTAACAAATACGATGTCTGGATTATTCACTGACATTTCAGATAAACATTTTTTTTAAAAGTTTTTAAATATCTCAATAATAGGTGTCAGTAAGAAAACTAAGAAGATTAATCTTAGTCCATAAACTATCACAAAAATTCTATTATCTTCACTATTCCTTGAAATAGTTCAAGTCACAACTTGGGAAATATATTCTTAATATCATGACCATATAAAAGTTTTTTGAGTCTGCAGTGGACTGAATCAGGAGTAAAAGAAATTATGTCTCAAAATAACCTCATGGTCAGGAATCAAAACATAAGCACATCAGCAAAGCTGTCGTTTATTTTTATGCCGTTCTTTGGGCTTTCTTGCTAAGCCTGGCAACAAGTCACCTATTATTAGGATCAGTTTCCTGACTTTACTGTTAGTTGTGTTCTTCCTTCTTCATCTGTGCTGGTTTCAGAAACTGCTTTGTAAGAAAGGGCAAGAAAATAAAAAGTGGTTAAAGTTCAGCCATTCTTATGTGGGCAGGTCAAGTCATCTCGCGTACATTAAGTATCCCCTGGACCAGCTGCTGCCACAGCTACTGTCTGCTATTTAATTCACTTATGCCAACTCCTCCCAGACTGAAAGATGTGTAGAACAACCATGCGTATTCCAAATGCAGGAATACACAATCTCCTGGCATAATTTAGCTTTCTCTTCAAAATCAAATCAAATAAAATAAAATAAAATAAAAAATATTCTTACACACAAACTCTTAAAAATTAAAATTTCCCAATGAAAATTTGTAAGAATCTCCAGAGCAAATCAAAGCACTGCACTCACATAAAACATTTTCACGCTGCAGACACGGTTTTCCTCATGTGGACAGTCAGCCTGCCACTCCCCACGGCACTGTGGGCCTGCAGTGCCACGGCAGTGGGGAATTCCCCATCACTCCCCATCTGTAGCGTGTGGTGCCAGTGCAGAACTGACATGGTCTGGCAGGGTTAATTATTTCCATCATAGTAACAGCTTTGCTTTAATCATCACGCACACCGCTAACTGCAGTAGAAGATACCTTTATACCATTAAAATGATAAAGTCAAAGCCCTTTCTAGCCTGAAATATTGATGAACTGGGCATTTTACTGACATCTGACAACTCTTTGAGGTTGGTACCTGAAAGGAGGCTGTAGCCAGGTGGGGATCAGCCTCTTCTCTCAGGCAACAAGTGACAGGATGAGAAGAATTAGCCTCAAGCTGTGCCAGGGAAGGTTTAGTTTGGACATTAGAAAGAACTTCTTCCCGGAAGGGGTGATTAGACATTGGCATGGGCTGCCCAGGGCGTCGGTGGAGTCACCCTGGAGGTGTTTAAGACTGGACACGGCACTTAGGGCATGGTCTATTCGGCTTGGCGGTGTTTGGTCACAGGTCGGACTCGATCTCTGAGGTCACTTCCAACCTAGCTGATCTGGGACTCTGTACTGTTTTCTCTGCACCTGCACCGATCTACAGCAGCAGGGCCTCAGCGGCAATAAGAAACAGTGAGAAACAAGTCTTCACAAGTTTACAACAGGAGTAGGTTCCCAATGCCCAGACGAACAGCAAGGACAGTGTAAGAAGCCAGTACTTTGCAGTGGCTCCGGAGCCAGTGTGACATGTGTCCTGACACCCTGACAAAGGTTTAAGCTGCTGGACGCGGCTGCACACACGCTCAGCTCAGCGCAGGGAGGTTTGACATCTCCCAGCCCGGCAGTGCCGCGCTAACAGCGCCGGTCTGGCCGTGTGTGAGCCGCGGGCACCGGGGAAGGGAGGGCGAGGAGCGGCAGCGAAGCGGGCGGCGGCGCACGAAGCCGGCGGGCACTCACCGATCGTGGCCATGTAGGAGGTGGCAGGAGAGCCGGAGGGCTCCGTGTACCTGCGCACGATGGACGTCTTCCCCACGCAGGACTCTCCGGCCATCACGATTTTCACCAGCAGCGGCCGCGGCTCCGCCGCGCCGCCCGGCCCCGGCCCCGGCCCCAG
>VZTD01000303.1:43607-134300 GCA_013397725.1 Rhagologus leucostigma
GCGCCGCGGGGGCGGGAGCGGGCCCGGAGCCTCCTCAGCGCCGCGCCAGCCACTGCCCCGAGCCTGGGTTGTGAAATTATGCAAAGATACACCTTTTTTTCAAGGAGTTTCATCACCGCGGAGGAAGCGGGGAACTTTCACAACCCCTATGACGCTTACCCCCGTGAAGTACAGAAATAAACAGTCTGGTTTCACATTGCTTCCTAGCGTTGTCAGAGGCAGAGGAAACAGGTTTTAAGAATTTCCTCTTTTTCACTTTTAATTTGTTGTCGTCTGACTGTCAAAGTGACCTGTAACACACACACATAAAAAACCCCAAACCAAAAAAACCTGTATCTACAGTGTAGGCTTGCTGCATGTATATCTCGATGTTTTTACCAGAATCCCTTATTGTCCAAATTATATGGCCCATGGCCATTTGCCAGTGTGCACATGGAACTCATCCAGTGTCATAAATTTAGGAACAGGATATATTTGAATGAAGACTGCTAGTGTACATTTGCAAATATTTGTGTCTATGTAGGCCTGCAATGACTTCCCCTGGGATTTGACATTGTCACCTTCAACCCTTCAAGCAACAACCTGATCAGTTTATGTATCAGATGTAGATGTGACACCCTTGCTTTTTGTGGAGGACAATTTATGAGTCAGTGAGGTCCACCTAGCATGAATCAGGATTACAGAATCAGGATCATCAAGGTTGGAAGAGGTTTGGGATCATCCAGTCCTACCGTCAACCCAGCACTGCTACTGTAACCCCTAAATCACTGAACCGTATCACCAGCACCAGATCCAGATCCTCTTAAATACCTCTAGGGATGGTGACTCCAAAAATGTTCTCTTATCAAAGGCCAAGTATTATTTCTGGCTTACGTTCCTTTCACCCCTCACACCAACCTGCACCTCAGCTTGCCAGTATCAGACTTGGTAGCCACAAACCCTTAGGACTTTGTTGTAGAAAATTTCCAAAGGAGGTCAGCAACCTCTTTCTCAGTCAATGCAATTTCCTTCATTGCTGGAAGAATGAGAATTCCTGCTACAAGCTGGGAAATAATGGATAGGAAACAACAGATGATATCAACTGCTGAGTTAGGTGGGCTTTTTAGGAGTGACCTCTGAGATGTGACTGTGTGAAAAACCCAGCTGGAAAAGAAGGCATCAGTTAAAGTGTTTCCATTAGGGACAGAGTAAGGTTGTGTGTTGATGAGTCTGAATAAATTCTTGAGCGACTGTTGGTGGAAAAAGTTGAGCCCACAGGACACTTTCAGGTGACACATCATATTATGAAGGTGTTTTGTGAGCCTGGCCTGTACAAAAAAGCAGCAGGCATGTGGCTTGCTTAGTTTGACAAAATAAAGGCTAGGAGGGAATATGGTTACTCTTTGCCAGGGATTCAACTAAAAGGAGGCAAAAAAAGCTGTGTAAAATAAAGAATAATATAGTGAATAGATATACATTGACCATGAATATGGCTAAGCCAAAATTTTTGAGGGTTCTAATGATATTTCAGGAAATTCTTGCGATTGAGATAATTGGGAGAAAATTCTTAATAAAGGCAAAACAAGAAGAACTTCTTATGGGGCCTGTAACTGCCTGCAATAGGGAAGGACTGGATTTCATAAACCAGGACACTTCCTATGAGAAAGATCCCCTGCTATCTCAGCAGTCCCATGAAGTTCTGCTTCCCCATGCAGAAATTTGAAGTTACCATTGATTTTCCCAGATCCAAGGGAAGATGGGGGTGCTGGCATCTTCTGGTAATTCTGGTGGGTCAGAGGCGATGTTGCGTATGGGAAGACTGTAACACAGATAATGTAACATCTGCAGGCACAGACAAATGCCTCCAGCCAGATGTGCGTCAATGCTGCTCCAGTACCTCTGTCAGTGCGGCTGCTGGAGTGATGACAGTGGTGCTGTGTCCTGTGGATGGCTGCTGTAGCACGGGTTGGACAGATGCATGCATGTGGGTAGCACACTGCTTAATAGATACACCATAAGGCTTTGTCTTTACTGTGGAGCCTTCTCCCATTGTCTGCTCTGAGGTTGTCCTTCTCAAAATAGGTTTTTCAAATGCAGGCAGCGCTGCAGCTGCCTGCTGCAGTTAGATTTACGTGTTAGCCTGGGCTGGTGGTGTTAACAAGGATGCTACATTAGCTCAGTCTTTACCCTCTGCTGTCTGTCAGGCCAACCAATTTAAATAAAAAGGCTCTCCACAGCATTTTGTACATTCGCATGTTGATTTATGAGCCATGCGCGAGGTAGGATTCTAGCCAAATTCCTAATGAGACTCCAAATACACGGGGTTACCGCTGCTCTCAGTGAGTTACAGTATCACTTTTCCTCATATTCCTATCCACAAGGGGACAGTCTTTCCATCTCTTACCACCGACTAAAACCATTTAAGAGTTAGCTTCTTGAAAAACTACCATTCAATGAATTTATTTTTTTAAAATATATGTTTCATGCTTTAGAAAAAAGTTCCAGATCTTTGTAAACTATATGATACTACTTTACTTACAGAGCTAATCATAAGCAAAGTTAGTTTAATGAAGCTAATGACTTGAAAATAATTACTGTGGCTACAAAATAATCGGTGCAAAGCACAAAATGAAGTTTCCGTTATGTTTATTGAGATATCCTTGGAAAAGGATGTGGTTTTTTCTCATTCAGCTTTTTTGATTGTTTGCTTGCATTTCTTGACTCTATCCAAAAACATGATGAATAGTACTAGTAACAAAGACAATTTTTAAAAGCATTTTAGTGGAAGACCTTTGAATTTTCGTATATAGAAAAATGACTAGATTTGTTATTATTTAATTTTATAAAATGTTAGATTATTAAAACATCACATTCCTTTTTCTTCAATATTTGTAAATTGTTGCAGTTGATCTCATAGATATGATTCTTACATTTTTGCTTCTTACCTGAAACATTCAGTTTAGAAATAACTGCTTAGTTTACTCTGAGTACAGAAGTACTTTGGGCAAAGCAGATAATACCATATTTTTAAATTCTCAAACTGCTCCCACCTCCTAGTTTACACTAGTGTGGCATATGACCCTGATCTCTACTGATGAGTTGATACAGCAGCTGATTTTTCATAGAGCCAAAACCCCACAAAAGTGGTCCAACTCCTCACTGCATTTACAGAAAGTACTGTAAAGTGCTCTGAATGCAGGAAGGAACCAGAGAGATTCTTCAGCAAAATGTTTCGTGCAAACCATGCAGCATAATCTTGTCACTAAGCCTGCTTTGCACATACTTGCAAGCAACCATCATTTAAAAAAAAAAGTTCAGGAGAAGAACATAAATATGAACCGAGGATGAAGAAACATTCTTTTGAAACATAATGGTACCATTACAGATGCCACAGCCTCCCTAATAAATGAAGCTTCCTCCTTAATGAAATAAAGCTTACAAAATATTGCGAAGTGGTTCCATGTATTTCCATTTGAAATTATTTTGATGGAATATTAGAATACTAATGCAATTACAAATATTAGCAGCATATTCATGAAGGTTTTCCTGAGCTGGAGATACAAGCTAAAAATGGTAATGAGAAGAAAGAGGAAGGCTTAATTTGGATTTAAAATCCTTAGTACTAAGTCACTGCTCATGTCAAGATTACTCACTCTTAAGTGACCAAAGTGGAACTTCTTGCTTTCATTTCTGTTAAGACAAAACCACTTCTGAGTGGACAAAATTGAGGTAAATTACTCATGATAGGCAAAACAGGGTTCACTAATCCTTAAATGAAATTTCTGGGCCAAGTGTAAAGTATTTTAGTTATTTAAGAGACAGGATTCTCTGTCAAACCAGAATATAATTTTTAAGAATTCATCAGAGAACAGGACATCCCTCTGAGTCAGACTGACTCAAATGTGTGGTTACTGATAAAAACTGCTGAAAAGTGATTGTGATGAGGTACCCATTGTTTGTAGTTGCTCGTGATCCACTTTGGATTTGCGATAGGTTTTAATTTTACTTTCTTCAATGTCAGAAATCATCACTACATTCTGCCTTGGCTTATTATCCTCAGTTCGTGTGTCCCTTGATATCTCTGGATTCAAAGCCGTGTTTCTCAATATATTTGAAAGAGGCGGTACGGTGGTCACAGTAACAGGTAATTTCAGCTGATTGAAGAGCAGTAAGAAGAATAAATGAATGATGTGAGGATTTCTGTAATCAGAAGGAGAGGTAATTGAGGCTAAGAGAAATATTTTAGTTACAAAGACAAGTAAGAAGGATTCTGATATGTTACAGAGAAAGAAGTAGGCTCACAAGTCCTGCCAGAAGCCTGCTGCAATGCAGGCTTCCCACAGGGTCACAGCCTCCTTCAGGCATCCATCTGCTCCAATGTGGGTTCCTCCACAGGCTGCACGTGGATTTCTGCTCCACCATGGCTCTCCATGGGCTGCAGGGGCACAGCTGCCTCACCATGGTCTGCACCATGGGCTGCAGGGGAATCTCTGCTCTGGTGCCTGGAGCACCTCCTCCACCTTCTGCACTGATCTTAGTGTCTGCAGAGTTGTTCTTCTCACATATTTTCACTCCTCTCTCTGGCTGTGGTTGCTCAGGGTTTTCCCCCCACCCCTTCATGACCCAGACAAACTTGAGAAGTGGGCCCACGAGAACCTCATGAAGTTCAACAAGATGCAAGGTGCTGCACCTGGGTGGAGGCAATCCCAAATCTTTGTACAGACTGTGAGAAGAAGTCTTCGAGACAGCCCTGTGCAGAAGGTCTTGGGGGTTCTCACAGATGAAAAGCTGAACTTGAGCCAATGCTGTGCACTCACAGCCAGAAGGCCAACCTGGGCTGCGTCAAAAGCAGCGTGGACAGCAGGTGGAGGGAGATGGTTCTTCCCCTCTACTCCACTCTTAGGAGACCCCACTTGCAGTACTGCATACGGGTCTGGGGTCCTGAACACAAGAAACACATGGACCTGTTAGAACAGGTCCAGACACGGGCCACGAAGATGATCGGAGCGATGGAGCACCTCTCCTATGAAGACAGGCTGAGAGAGCTGCTGTTGTTTGGCCTGGAGAAGAGAAGGCTTCAGGGAGACCTTCCAGTACCTCAAGGGGCTTTATAAAAAGGAGAGACAGGGACTTTTTATATGGGTAGATAGTGACAGGATGAAGGGCAATGGTTTTAAATTGATAGAGGGCTGATTTAGTTTGGATGTTAGGAAGAAAAGGAGAATAGTGAAGCATTGGAACAGGCTGTCCAGAGAAGTTGTGGATGGCCCATGTCTGAAAGTGTTCAAGGCCAGGTTGGACAGTTGCCAGGAGCAACCTGGTGTAATGAATGCCATCCCTGCCACGGCAGGGCTTAAAATGAGATAGTCCTTAAGGTCCCTTCCAACCCAAATCATTCTGTGGTTCTGTGATTAAATCTGTTGTCCCAGGTGCGCAACCACCATTGCTGATGGGCTCAGCCTTTGATGGCTGCAGGTCCATTTTGGAGCCAGCTGGCATTGACTCTGTTAGACATGGGGGAAGCTTTTAGCAGCTTCTTACAGAAGCCACCCATGTGGCTCCCCCGCCTACAAAAACCTGGTCGTACAAAAACAATACAGAAGATATCTTGGCGAACAGCATCCACAGGAATTGCCACAGGAATCTCTATTATTTGGAAAGAAGACTGGGGAAGCATCCTAACATCACAAAAAGGAGCCTCTAACAGGAAGAGGGGTGAAAAGATCATCAAGATATAAGGACTAGGAGGAAGACACTAAGTACATGTGCTTATTCTGATTTTACTTAGCACCTGTAATGTCAGGAGCAGTGTGGACTGAGGGAGATGATTGATCTCCAAATCAGGGGGATGGAGAGTAGAAAATTAGAGCAGATGTAGAGGTGAAGGACTGAATTCATCCTCGCAGGGGCCTTTAGGTACAATTTATGGGAATGATTTCCTACAGCAGTTTTAGAGGTTCTAAATGGAGTATGTGGCTTAGAGAGGTCACAAACTAAAGGCCAAGCAGCCGTGACAGTCAGCTTTGAAGGTAAGCTTTGACATACTCTTCCGATTACTTTTTTACCCAGTAATGCAAACAAATAGGAAACCATGCGAGCAGGCTGCTTATAGATGAGCCTGAGAGTACACAGGCTACATCTGTATCACCTTCAGTAGAAACATCCATATTTCAGTTCAAGTTCACCAAGTGAAGTTGCTGGCGGAGCAAAGCAGTGAAAATGCTCCATCTATCCTGTAGGCATTAGCTCATTTCCGCTGGCTGTCACTCACTGGCTTGTTCTTGTCTCCATGTTTTGTGCCACAGCTGTTCCTGCTACCTCCCACGCCACATGCTCCTCTTCTGTGTCCACACTTGCTACTCCAGCTACGAGGTAGCTGTCAGCCCATCACAGACAGACTTGAGGCCACAGCCCTGCTGCCTTTGGTGGAACAGTGTTTTTGGAGAAGAGGTGCTGGTAGTTGCTGATGGTGGTGTTTAATCTTCTGAATCTTGGTTAGGAAACTCTAAGACAGCTGGCAGGTCCCCAGACAAGTCAGCTTTCCAGGGCAGGAGTCTTCCGTCCATGTCCAAGAGCACCCAGTTACCCCCAAACCATATGCAAAGAGCAACATGAACGTATATCCTCTACTTTTTCATCCTGGTGAGGAGCTCTCACATTTGGACTGCACCATTCCACTGTGAAATTGCCTAATTCCTTTGACCTTCGGATCTGATGGCCCTGTCTCCAGTCCCCACTAGTCATGAAGCACAAAGCTGGGGCTGGGTTGGGTGCACTCAGAGCTGGAGGCTTGGAGAGCCCCTTTTTAAAATGCTCTTGAGATTTGAAGTCACGTTCTCCAGTTGGCCTCATGGTTTTGGTTAGTGCAAGTTATCTGAATGACTCTCTGGAGCAGACAATGGTTTTTAATTTATTTTGCGATGACTGTTTTCTGATTTCATGGACATTGCTGGGTTTATGCTTGTTTTCACCAGTTTGACTATATCTTCCTATATATCAAAAGCATGCAGAGTTTCAGATAGACCTTTTTATGTATCATATAGATCTGTTTAAGTGAATAAATAAATAAACACTTCCAGAATGGAATAAGAGTGAAAGATTGCATTGATACTATTAGGCGTAGAAATATTTTGGCGGTACCACTATCAAATCTTCTGTAAAAATGCCACATAGGCCCATGCACATACATAACCCACAGAGAGTATGTTTTCCTTGCAAAAAATGTCAAAAATTCGGGCGTCCATTTTCATTTAAGTATCTGACATACTCTTCAAATCCACGGTGCTTGGCAGATACCACAGCATCTTCCATCAATTCTAAAAAGATTTAAATTGCACTTTATTTATATTTAGCCTTCTGAAAGCAAAGTAGGGAAGAATAAGATTATCTGATGCCTAGATCCTATAGGCTTTTTTTCCTGGAAAAGACTGCTAGAAGAATAAGGCTAAATCAGTAGTATCCTAATCTGTTGTAGATAATCTAATTTATGTTGCTGTGTATCATGTTAATGACTCTAAACCAATGTGCACATTATATTTTTTTTCATTTGCAGTTTGGGATTCTCAGAATAGGAGATGCAGAGACAAGGATAACCCATGTTTTCCAAGAGAGATTGATGGAAACTGAAAAATAAGGTCTTTTAATATGTTTCATGATAACTGTTTTTCTTGGCTTAAGTGTAGGTTTTAAAAAATGGTGCTCATTGTTTTGCTTGTAGTTCTTTCATGCATGAACAATCATGCTGATGATGCATTTACTTCAAGTGAATTTTCCAATTGAAAAAGTGCTCTTGAGTAGTTTAAGTACTATGAATCACCAAAACCTCATCTAAGTCCCATAAAAGCACTGGCTGCAGAAAGCAGCCTTGGAAAGAAGACATATTGGGATTGTACTGCATGATTCAGCTGAATGGAAGTATATTTGGTCACAAAAGAAGAAGCTGAGGAACCTGACAGTTCTTTAAAAATGAAATTATAATCTTCTAGACAGACAGAAAGTAACTGCTGCAGCCCCCTCTTACATGCCTCGCTTGTTCCTCACAGGTTTGAAGCAGTGATTCTAAATGTGAGAACCTCAGCCCTTCAAACGCAGGGTTTTTTGTGGGGCATATTTCATTCCTTATCTCTTTCTTAACTTGTTATTTCACTATTGTCTTCCTTTCTCCCTAGTTTCCCTTGTGGTCTGACTGTTGGAAGTTCTATTTTTCCTGATATCACTGCCTGCAGCATTTGGACAACTAGTGTTTCTGATACAATATTTTCTTAGTATTAACAAATGCAGTCTGTTTTTTTCTTATATAGTAACATTTTGACTGAAACAACTTTGAATCATAAGTATTTGTCAGGGAAACATTAGTGATTTTTCTGTTCTTTATTTAAGGCTGGTTTTGAAAGCAGATAAAACTATTCAGTAAATCACTGTATTTAAAAATTGTAAACTGTTTAATGACAACTTCAAAATATTAATCTATTGCCTTAGAATTTTTTTTTTAAATTTATGATGTAACTTAACGTTACAAGTTCTTAACAGTATCTTAAATATGTTGAGAATTTAAAAAATTTAATGTAGCTTTCTGTATCTTGCATAGTGACGTATTGTCTCAAGCGAGCAACACAAGTGTAGTGGTTTTCCTTATGCTTGGAATTTCTGTCAGGATCCGAGGCCTTGGGGCCCAGATCTGGTCACAGACTGACGAGCCCTGTGGTGCTCCTATAAAGGCTGAGAGGGTCGCCATGGTCACATCTTTTCTGCTTGCTGCCACTTATGCAGATGCAGGTTGCTTGTTGCCGGAGCCTGGGACGGTAGACAGCTTCCATCTTGCCCTGGTGAAAGAAAATATTTTTGCCCGCATGAAGCCATGTAAAACATTTACATTTTGATTGTTTTTCCGAGAAAATTTGGATACAGGTTAAGATGTTAAGTATGAGCTACGGGAGTTTGCGCAAGAAGTCTGGACAGCAGTGCTGGCAGGCTGACCACTGATACCCAATATCAGTTTGTGACTGGCACTGCTCCTTGGGAATCTGGAGCAAGAGTACCTGAAACGCACCTTTAGGGTAGAAGATACCTGCGAAATTTTGATGGGTTATCTCATATTTTATTTTTTGCTGACATCATTGGTGCACAAGCCTTACTTTGGTGATTAGCATTCTTGTGCTGTTCTTTGAAATAAAACACTTGGTGAAAGTGAAATGTAATTAAGTAGCTCACACCGTCTGATGAGTTATTAGAACAATAACTGTAAAACAAGAAGAATAAATAAATTGCCTTTTGATCTCTACAGCTTCCTAAGCAACAAGGATGGTATCTTCCCCTTCCTGTTTAAAAAAAATTGAAAATGCCTTAAGGGAGGGAAGCTATATGAAACATGAATGCTTAATGCCCATTGAAGAGAGAAAAATCAGAAGGTGAAGTTTTACCACAAAGGTATGAAATAATGCTCACTTCTAACTCAGCCTAACCTTCTTAAAGGTATGCCTCCCTTAAGTAAAAGCTGTGCTTTAAGTCAAGAACATTTTCTTTGATTTACAGTTAAAACAAACCAAACTTCCATCCAGGTCCCCCCACACACACACAGGTGAAGGAGTGATTGTGCACATCATTTGAAATATTGATCAAGCAGTTGAAAGTTATTTGGAGAGAGAGTAAAAAAATTGTTGAGAAAGGCCTGTGTGCCTTGTTTAGCAAAATAGACTCCTGCAGTGGGACACACGGGTTGTACACCTGCATGACAAGCTCTCTTCCCATTCCAACAGAAAGCAAATTATCACTGTTGCGTTTCTGTAATATTTCATGTTCACGGTTTGCCTGGAAGCCTTTTATATTGCCACAGAACAATCCAACTGTATGAAATTGGTGCTTTCTTGGGAAACACCATTCTGCTCAATTTTATTATTGCTAACCTTCTCTGGTTATTTGTACACCAGAAATTTTGAAGTCACTGCTAGGACTTTTTAAAGGAGCATGGCTGAGGGAGCTGATGTGCTGCCCAGTGTGCCACACACACAGCATTTTCCCCATGTACTACTCTTGAAAATGAGTAGTTTAGGCCAGTAAAAAAAATCATCACCAAAGGTATTAGCAAAAGCAGGTTTTAATATAAATTTGCCAAAGTGTGGTTTAACAGAGTTCAATGGCAAGGTTCACTCTATTACTCACTACATAAACCAAGAATACAAAGGAAAATCAGTTTAGAATCAATGTAGAATGATTTACACTGAGATTGAGGATGCAAAAGGGTAAGGGTAAGGGTGCAAAAGGATACGGGAGACTCTTCTGTTAAGTCACAAAGTTCATAGAGGACACCCTTGCTTTCTAAACTCCTGAGAGATCCTAGATGTAGCTGAGTCCAATCTAAGTCCCATACTTGATCAACGATTTATGTCTAAAGGGTTTAGCAGCTTTTAATCATTGACTGGTATTTATAAAGTGATCCAGTAGGATTTACTACATTCACAACAACTACTTAATTATAGATCGAGGATGGCAACATTCATACTATACATGTTAGAGGGCTTTTAGATCAATTCACAAATGCATACACACAGATGCAGAGGTGTATATATATATGTAAAAAGGTACCTGTTAAAAATTCCCCTTGAGTTCAGTGAAATATTCCTGTTGAATGTATGAATGCATTTCTCAGAGGGTGAGGGCTGAACATTGGAAGAGTGGAGGGTGTCAGCCCATGCCCCATCAGCTTTTGGTGATGGTCCTTCAAGTATCACAAACTTGAGAGTTTACGGGCTCTGAGAGGCATCCCACTCAGACAGAGGTACTGGCATAGTCTGCTGCAGTCCATCAGAGTTCAAAGGGCCACACTTAGGTCCCCTGTTTATATAGTCACAAAATGACTGACTTTAATCATTCCGGCCGTAATCCTGGCCATAACCCAAGTCAGTAACTACTGGAGTTTGTCAAAAGTCTGATAACAATGGTACCATTCCACTTGGGCTACAATTCAGCTAAGTAGTGTTCCAAGGCTGTCAGGGGATAATTGATTATCCCTTGTTCTCCACCTTGGTCAGGAAATGGATGTCCTGGGTATGAACAGTGCCACTCCCAGCTTTGCAATTCAAGAGTTCCTGGTATGGTCAAGGAATGCTTCACTGCCCAACTCATACAGTCAAGGGACACTTCACCGCCCAGCTGGTATGGTCAAGGCTTAATGGGAATTGCTGAAGTCACAGAGGAGGTCCAAAGGGGCTGTGAGGGTGTGAGAAATGCACCACCACAACCCACCCCATGACTTAAAGTCAGTTGATCTTGCTCCACAGAATGGTGATGGGGTCACCTCTTGCCTCAGGGCCTATAAACAGATTAATGCCATATTCCAGTTGTAATTTGAAGGAAATTTTTGGTTGTTACATAATTTTTTAGGTTTTATTAAACATGATTGAGTAGTATTACATATGTAAGGAGGACTTTGCAACTGTGCCACCCATCTAGCTCTTTGTCCTAGGTTACACTATAGATGTATTTAAGTATTCTATCACCACCAGCTGTGGGCCATTAGCTGTTATCACCTGCTAATGACCCACCCCTGATAACAGACAATGGGCCATCAAGAAACCACCACGTGACTCAGGGACTTATCTCATCCTATTGTGAGATGCTCCACCCAGGAGGGAGGAGCCAAGCATTCCCACCTGGATATAATCTGCCCTTAGAACTGCCTAACTCAGCCCTGTCTAGTGGGTTACCAGAGGATGAGAGCTACCACTGGCCCTTCAGCTGGAGACTAGCCCTTCCATAGGATCATTGCTTCAACTGATCTACTTCATTTGGACTGCTACCACCACCCTAACAGGGTGTCAGGTTGTATCTGACTTTGTCAGTGCTTTTCCTTATATTATTTCACTTATTTCTAATTTTTTCCATTAATTTTAATCCTGACTTGTGGTCTCCCATTGGTTTGTTTTCAAACCAGTACACTCTTTTCCACACTCTGTTCAATAACAAGCATAATATAACATAAATAAATGAAATTACAATGGGATTCGATTTAGAGTTCCTGTTGGTGATGAGAACCACCCAAATAAGGTATCCCACTAGTGATGTTCTCCATCCCTCTTCACTCTTTCTAGGACATTTCTTTTCTGTGTCAGAATGAACAGTGCTTAGAGTTTTATGTCCATGGTTTTAGACATGTATGTTCTGGTTCTTGACTCAGGTAATCATTTTGTAGTAGTTTCTTCACCAAGGTAAAATTCATGCCAGTGGGGGTAGGTGGCAAATCTTGATATGAGATACAGTTAGTTTGCAACAATTGGTGGGTTGTGGCAGGAGCTGAATGGTTAAAATTGCATCCCAATTTGGTAAAATTACAGACACAGATATTTGACCGATTGCTTGTCTCTACAGTGGTGTTATCTGTAAGTATAGAATCACAAAGAGTTCTCAAAATACCCCAAATCCATTTCCAACATATACAAGTACAATTTCAGGGTTTTGTCAGGATGTATTTCAAAATGACAAACATTTTGTTCAGTGTCAAACAAATGTCTTGGGCCATAAGGGTATTACTTTCACAAACAAATCCCTGTTGTTTCTGAATAACACATGCACCAAAATCAACAGGTTTGTGTGCATTTTGTTGGCCCCATAGTCTGTGTTCTATCAGAGTATGATTTCTTGCTGATTTAATCCCATCACAATGATTGGCTTTATGGTGTATCCCAAAGTATTGTATTCCACATCATATCAAAATGATGTCTCTTTTAGGTCCATTTAAAGATGGAATCTGTTGGTTTTCCTTTTCATCTGTACTAATCCTTTCCTGGCTACAAAAGGAGATGTTATTGTGTAGTGCTGCTGCTGATATATTTAGATCAGGCATAGCTACATTTAGAATTAGCTATGCATCAATCCATAGACACCCCATTGTACACAAATTCCACATTCTGTGCTTAACAATAATGAAATCAAATAATAGTTCTACATCATGTTTACCCAGAGGCAAAATGTGAGTATGGGTTGTGTAAAAGTAAAATTGAACCAACGGTCTGGTTCTGAGAATTTACAGCAAGATTTCTCATTATTTCTTGGTTTGAAAAAATCAGTATAGTATATATTAATCTTGATGGGACTTTCTGGGGTAGACCCATTGATTGTCCAGCACCCTATTTTTATTTTTTGTCTTCTCCCCTAGTATTACAATTATTATTACGCTAATTCTTTTTCCATATAGTGTCTCCCATCTTCACTTATCTTCAAGATATACCTCATTTCACTGTATAAACAAAGTAGCAAGGTTTAAGCTTGCCTTATCTTTTGGCAGGATCCCCAATCTTCCAGTATAATGTAGTGCATGATCCCGAGGCTTTTGTGTTTAATCTGGAGGGATTATGTTGTCTCAATCAAAAAGAAAAACAAGACTGTGTTGGGGGTATGCAGCTGTTTTCATTGCTATCAATATAGATACTTTTTCTGCTGTAAAAGAAATAAAAGGTTTTGATGGAGAAAGTGGAATGGGTTATCCCTTTTGTGATGCAGGATAAATCCACTGTGCATTGATTCTGTATTTTTCAACACTCCTACTAGTAGCTTCCCAAGCAAGTAAGCCATAGGGTTTAGTCAGAGTCATAGGCACAGTTCCCATTTGTGGTAAATTTATCATAACAGGTTGTTGTGGCTGTAATGCTATCCGATATTTTCTTTCACTGGAAGGTAAAGCATCAAGTTCAGCTTTTGCAAAGAATGCTTGACTCACAGATTGCCAATTATTCAATTGATGAAGTGCTTTTGAAAGTCAAGTATCCCACTGAACATTGTGTGTCTTAAGGTTCCTTTTCAATAATCCATTAGGTCTTTCTACCATCCCATTTGATTTGAGGTAATCTGGAGTGTGTAATACCCATTGAATTTCTTCTTTCTTGGCCCATCCTTCCACCTCTTTACATGAGAAGTGCTAGCCAGTATCACTTTGAATGATGTGGGGAGTCACAAGACTCAAGAACCAAGATCATAACCCCTGTACTTCCATCCATCAGCCTTTCAGCACTTAGTCACCATAGGTAAGATGGAAGACTGCTGCTCCACTCTGTGATGATAGGTTGGTAACCTACAGAGGGTTTGAATGGCCTGATACAATCAATTTGCCATGTAGAACATAAAGTTTTCCTTTGACTGATGTGCAGTGATAGGGTGCAGGGTGATCTGATTGTAATTTTAAGCTGCACTAAGGACGTTCTGTAAGAGTAGCTACACAAGTTTTCCATCCTTTGCTCTGTTCAGCAAAATGACGTGCTGATTTGCCAGTGTGACCTAATTTCTAATGTGGCTATTCTCCCAATTGATACCACTCAGGATTTAAAGAGTTCCCTATTTTTATCTCCCTAATTTTAGTCAATTCATCCACGTTTTGATTCCAGTTTGTGGCTGGTTCATTACCCTTGGCATGAGCTTTCCCCCATCCCATTTTGAATGATGTTTTCTTGTCTATATCAAGAAGTAATTGCCAGTCTTGTGTTCTCCAACCTGATGATCTGCCTTCTTCCCAGCTCGGTTATTTCCGTTGACCGAACCATTGTGGGATGCCTATCCACACAGCATAGGACTCCACATATATCATTTTCCCTTCATTTTGTGCTCACAAAATAACTGCCCTTAATTTTCCTACTTGTGTACTACCTTCACCTTCTTCTATTATTTGTTTGCTGGTGCTAATGTTTAGTGCAGCAGCCTTACATTGCCACTGATCCTTTTTGCTGAAGCATCAGTGAAACAATTTGAAATAGGTTACTGGAAGTACCCTGTTCAGCAAAACCCTGTTCTGTTCTGACAGGGTCATGGGGGTGTACTGGTCCCAGTGATTGATGGTTTTAATTCCTGTATTAAGGTTTTGACTGCCTCTTCATGTTCCGAATTCCACCTCTGCAGTTTTCCCATTCATGAAAGGGAATATAATGTGCAAGCAGTGGTAGAAAATCCAGACACTTTTTTTCTCCAATAATCTTGAGTTCTCATTAGCTTTTATAACTCTTTCCTAGATTGGGATGACTGCAGCTGTTCTGTTTTTCTTGAGGTGTCTGGAAAAATTACCACACTGCCTGTTATCCACCAAGTACCCAAAATCTTTGCTTCTTCACTTGGCCCTTGACATATTTTTCAGGTGGGATCTCAAATTCTTTATGCAGTACTTGCACTGTTACTGCTGCTTCCCCCTCTTTTCAGGTGAATCTCCTGCAATTAGAATATCATCTATATTAACGTAATTTCACATCTTGAGGAAGTGAATCTGTCTGTAAAAGTTCAACAAGTACAGCATGAGTAATCATGGGTGAATGTTTATACCCCCATGGGAGTCTGCTAAATGTACATTGTACACCTTTCCAAGTAAAAGCAAATTTCTCTTTATTGTCTTCCTGTAAGGGGACCATAAGAATCATATATTTTCTTTCTAGTGCTGCCATCCATGGATATGTGGCTACTTGTAGTGTGGCTGCTGGGTTTCCAGCATTGGGTACTGCAGCTGTTGGTGGGGCTGTGTTGGCATTTAAGCACCAATAATCCATAGTAAGTCACCATCTCCTGTCTTGTTTTCAAACTGGCCAAACCAATGAATTACATGAGGAGTGGGTTCTGGAAACAGTCTGTCATTTTTTCAAATCAACTGTAACTTCCTAAATTCTGTTTAATGCTGCAACAGAAATTAAGGGCACTTGGGGGGGTGGATGGCAGGTGGAGGTGGGCTGTGAGTGGAATGCACCACCACAGATGTTCCATACAACTCCTCTTCAACCCTGTTATCACAGCTGCCTCATCCATCATCTTCCACATCCTCCTGGGTTTTCCACCTTACATATCTCTCCAACATTGTGCCAAGGCATAGGTAGGGCCTGGTGAAATGGAAGGACCAAAAGGGTGAGAGGAGCCCAGATGGGAGACACAGGGTCTGGTGAGTGTTAGAAGATTGAAGCAGACTGTGAAACTTGACTCTTCTGCCCTTCACAAACTACAATTGTTTGTGCTATATTGGTGGCATGACTTAAATCAGAATCCAAGAAGTGACCTGCCTCAAAGATCACTTTGTTTGAAATTTGGAGTTTGTCATTGTTTAGGCAGAGGAACAAAATTACCTTGGGCTACTGCAGACTGTGGCTAAGCAAAGCAGAGCAGCCAAACTGACAGTGGTGCTGTGGAGACTAAGGCAACTGTGGCTTTAGTTTATCCACAAGCATGAACACTGATATCTTCTGTGAAATAAGGATAGTTAGCAATGAGGAAGTGCTCCAAAGCTCTTCTGGAGCCATTGATCATGCACATTACAAAGTGCACAGGAGTGTGTCAGCTTAAGAGAATGCTGCTTGATGACCGATGAAGTTGACCAAATCTCACCTTCAGAGAAAGCTGGAGATGAAAACAAGTAATGAAATGTGTGCCAGATAAGTTACACAGGATAAGCCTGGAAAATGATAAACATAAAGCTTATCTTTAGAAAGCAGGGAAAGGAAGAGCCAGAAACTAAAGGAACAAATAATCAAACAAGCTGCAAGGACAAATGGGATTTGTCAAGTACAAATTGTATTAAACCAGCCTAATTTCTTTCTGTGACAGGATAACAGGCCTTGTGGATTAGGGAAGAAGGAATAAGAGTCCGTAAATCACAACTTCGGGGAGATTTTTGTCATGGTTACACATGGAATTCCCATAAGCAAGCAAGGAAAATACACTCTGGGTACGTCAGTCCTAAACCACTTCAAAAACTAAAGGGAATAATTAGTAGATCACTGTCATACTGAAGCGTGTTTCAAGAGAGAATGTCCCAGAGATCTCTCATGGACCTGGTATTACTGAGTGTTGAATATTCATTCAGAGTAAATTTCAGTGAAACACTGCTGATGAAGTAAATAGCATATTGATTAATTTGCAGAAAACACCAAGCTAAGAGAGCTGCACACAGTTTTCAGGACAGAATTAGGATCTAGATTATTCTTGGTGTCTTGAAGAAGGTGATAAGAACAAAACACTGGGTGAGTTCATAAGGAAAAACCCTACATTCAGAAAGGAGAACCTCCTCTCTAAACCCCACAAACCTGGGAATAGCTGCAACAGCATAGAAGTCATGGAGAAGATCTGGCAGTTACAGTGAATATGAGTTAATGATATGGCACAAAGGCAAACATTGTACTGAGATGTATAAAAAAATACACTTTGTCTGCAGTGTAGATAAAGTTTTCTTCCTCTGCTCAGTGCAGGTGTGGTGTTCAGCTGGAGAATGGTGTCCAGTTTTGAACACTTTCAGCACTTAAAGAAAGATGAAGGTGAAGGAAGTACGGTGGATCTGGAAATTTTCTTTATTCTCCTCTAAACAAGATTAAAGGGACAAGGCTTTTTTGATCTAAATCTTGCTTCTTTGAGAAGATTTTGCCAGTTTTGCAGAAGAGTGAGATGTCGTTCCTGATAAATGATAAATTATTTTCTCTCTGTGGCTTTCTCAGCAGCCAAAAGCTTAGCAATTCTTTTGTTAGAGTCACCTTTGTCTGAGGAATACAGACATGTCAGAAAGACAATCTGAGGATGTATGGAGTCCTTCCCTGTGATCATGTGTTAAAAGCCAACAGGATTGTGAACTGAAGATAATTGTATGCACAAATGAGCTGAAGACCCATGTGGCAATTACTAATTCTAAGTAAATAAAAGTCTAATTCAATATTTTTGGTAAGGTAACACTAAATGCAATAGAAGAAAAGAATATTTTCTTTCTCAGCTTTTCACAGGTGGGTTAGACTAACCCTGCCTGCGTGCTTTGCTTGACTTCAGCAAGGCTGTTGGCAAGTATGTAAATTGAGGGGGATGGACGATTTAGAAGAGGCACTCAATGGTATCAGTAGAGTAAAACCAATACATTCTTGTGCCATGTGATGTGCCAGCACTCCTTTAACTGCAGTCTCTTTGGTTTCCCCCATTTTGATCAGAGTTGCAGATAGGCAGAGGTGCAAATCTTCATCAGTACACTATATTTCTTTCTTAAAATATCTAAGATCACTGAACATTGAGCACCTCTTGTCATTAAAAGAGGAGGCTTTTCAACTGGGCTCCTTGCTGTCTTCTGGAGCCAGAAACATTGTACATGTAATGCAATAATTTGGAACTCCTTGTGGCAGAAGTACCACAACAAGGAAGGAAAAAGCAGCTGAACCTTCGTGGTTCCACTGTGTCCCTGGTGGAATCACAAGGCAAAAAGTTCAAAACCCAAACTGATTTCAGGTTTTTGAAGGACCTATTCAGTGATTAAAGGTTTCAGGTCTTCACTGAAAGTTTTGATGTCAAAAATATTATCAAAAGCATCTCAGAAAGATGGATGTATAACATCAATGAGAGTAATGGGTTTTGCATTGCCAACCTGTTCTTTGCAGTCATGTGTTAAAGGTGAAATGCAGATATTTTCTGTCAATCTACGGCTTTTAAGAAAGTACCTAGCCTCCCCTGAGTCACTTATCTTTCTTCGTTGCTATCCTATCATTAATAGTTATATGTAAAAAATATAGATGCTTGTCTCATGCCAAAGGAATCCCAATAGCACATTAAGGCTCTCCAGGCTTCAGTTCCAATCTTCTACCACTTTCCATGCTGTGTAAATAAATTCTGGTGTCTATAAAGGTCAGGTTGAATATATAGAGGTTGCAATTAAAAAATGGTTTGAGGTGCGCTTGTGGCTCTTGGACAACATTTCAGCAGGCACAGATCTGCAGCTCACACTGAATGGCACGTGCTAAATTCCGAACCATGATGTCGCTGTGATACATATCTACAGATATGACAGACACTGACTGCACTAAGAAATTACACCTTTTTTTCTTGGAGCAACTGACATAGCTGGGAAAAAATACTCACGTTTTCAGGCACAAATTTCTATGCAGATAAAAAAAGCTAAGAAGGTTTTCTGTGTTTTTACAACCAAGTAAGAGGTCTAAGCAAAGATATAATCTCTCCTGACAGATTTGCCCCACTGCAAATCCGGGCAGCAGGACTCATCGATGCTTGCTAGTGGTCTGTGCTGGGACTGTGCTGGCAGCTGCAGTGGGACCCTCCATGGGGACTGTGGTCCTCCCAGACACAGCGGAAGCAGGACCAGGCAGGGATGTGGCAGCAGCCAGTGAGTGAGGCGATAGAAGGAAAAACCTCAAATTTGCCCCCACAAACCCCATATCTATCCTGCAAACCCCATCAGGCTTTAATTTCTCCTCAGCTGCCCCAGATTTGTCCCTCATTTGGACAACAGCCTGCCATCTCTATCCAACCAGGCTTCAGCCCTGTTGCTCTTGTCCCATCTTTCCAGAAAGCCCACTCACCACCCCAGCAGCAGCTGTCACCCAGCAGCCACCTGCTCCATCACTGCCAACAAGCAGCTTGCCACAGACACCAAAGATGAAAAAGGAGGAATGCCACAGCTCTTCACTGAGTACAAGTGCAAACCATTTCTTTCCAGGGAGGGAAGTTATAGCAGAATAAATCATATAACTGCAAGATTGATTCAAAAGTGCTAAGAGAGGCAACATGAAATATGAACATTCCCTCTTAAGTTAAAATAAGGGATTTAAAATTATGAAATGGGTCTAAGGAACTACTTTTAAAAAGGGCAAATATTTTAAGTCACATGCTACTTTTCCAGGCTTGCTGACTTCACCTTCTGAACGCTTTGCTCAAGTCCAGAAGTACTTAATGTTCTGCATTAACTAGACTGTATTTCCACAAAATACAGCCTAAGTACTGTTTTTTGGCCTCCTTCATATATTTACTTAGACATGAACTTGTGGTAAATGCAGAACTGGGAAATTTTTGAATGCTGAGTCAAGCTCATAATGAGGAAAACAGAAGTCATAAGAGGACCGGTATGTACAGAGAATCTGTTTCACCCTGGAGCTGCTTCCACCTCTGTCTTTCCCTGTGTACGAGTCTGGGGTAATGGTGTCTGTACAAAAGCATCAATTTCTACAGCAAGCTGGTGCTCAGGGAGTGAGGCATTCCACAAGGCGGTGCTGGTAATCCAGAGGCTGTACACCCTGGGGGCTGGTTTATGTGGAGCAAAAAGTGTCATCCTGTGCCCAGAGTAAGGGCTTTGCCTTGCAAACAGCAGCTCTGTGCCCTAGCTGGTGCCTCAATCCCTTTATTCAAGGCAGCCAAAGCAATATTGCCCTCCACTGGTCCTGAAACTAGTTTAACTGCTAATGTGAGTTGGACAAAATCTTTGTTGGTACCATCAGGGGCACCTTGAAACCAGAATCTGACTCAGATTCCTGGGACGTTGGTGGTGTTCCATCTGTGCTAGGATCTTTAGCTTTTCAGTCCCAGCTGTAGCAGGGACAGTCATTACGAGTGGCACGGCATGGCTGCGCAGCAGGAGCGGGGTACAAGCAGCATCACCTCCTGTGAGGGATCTTTGGCCAGAGGATCTGTGGCTCAGCTTTTGCTCAAAGCAGATAGAAACTTCACTCAGCATGACTTCTGGCATTGTCCAGCCTGAGCCTGCCCGAAGATTGGATTTGCTGTTGACAGTGAACAGTGACATTGCCATCAGGTAAAACCTGCAGGTCCACTAAGCATTTCAGATTTCCAAAGTTTGTGATGCTATGTTGAATATCCGTGTTTTCAACTATTATGTCTGCTACTTCTCACTGCTGGCTGAGGAGGAGGTGAGGTATGGAGGTTACAAAACCTCAAGACTTTGCAGGCGCCAGAGCTGGCTCCGAGGCACCCAACAGTGCCAGCCTCACTTCAATAACCCAGACAAACACCAGCATCCAACAGCTCCACGCTAACGCAAGGAGGTTTAAATACTTCCCCTCGTGCTTTGAGGACCATCTGAGCCCTGCAGGCAGCACAGCAGGCTGCAGGTTTATTCCTTGGGAGCGTGGTGCAAAGGTGTGTGGCATTAATGGGTTTCACCTGCATGCTGGTGGCACAGAGGAAGTCTGTTAGATGACCGAGGTTTCTGGTGTGGTGAGCAGAAGTGGAAAGATTAACTGTCCTGGCATTTAAGTGGCCAAAATTAGGCTTCCCGTGAACAACCCTTTGAAATAAATAATAGAAATTCACACCTATCTGGGTCTTACAGCTTTTCAGACTATTTGGGGCAGGCTGAAATTGGGTGTGTAAATCTCCTTGAGTACCTTGGGCACTCTGCAGTTGTCTTAAGGAGCTCTGGCAGTGGCTGGCTTTGCCTCCTTAGTTCAGTCTTTTAACCTGCTGTTCCCAGCATCACCTCCATGAATAAAAATGTTCCTGGTTTGCAAGGCATGCTTCCTAGAAAATTACTCTTCTAAGCACCCACAAATCTTACTTCTGTCTTGATACACCCAGAATAGCTGTGGGAAATAAGTCCAAGACCACTGTGAATGGTCCAAGTATGAAAGATTTTAATATTGATACATTTATTTTGACTTATCACACATCGGAAAAACTTATTTAATTTCCACCACTGGTTTCTTTCTTTCTTTCAATGAAGTTGGAAGAGGTGCATGGGAGCAGCTTGGATGTCAGAGAGGTTTTTTGCAGACTTAAGGACTTAATTTTAGAATAATTTCCAATAAGTTGCTAGGAAAGATTATGGGCTGAGGGTTTTTGCAGGATATTAAGAATTATATCACCCTTTCCAGAGCTATCTGCAAATCCTGTGCTGGTATGATAAATAACCCCACACTTGTCAAAAGACAGGGAGCAGCCAGTGTCCTTGCAAACTAAAAGAGGTCTGTTTTCCAGACAGTGAGGTAGTGAGAGCTACAGTTGTTGTTCTAATGCTGTTAATGGGTGACTGTATGCTAATTAGCCAGATTAACTAAGCGGGTGAGTCATGCACTAACCCTTCTTGAGAGAAAGTGCCCATTTTGAGATGCTAAATGAGAACATAAATGCAATCAGGTAGAGAATTCTTGAAAGATAAGACGAGAGCAGACCTGCTTGTTAATGGAGTCAGTGAAATTAATTCTGCTCTGGAAAGGGGTGCACATTTTCATGTTCAGGGTTCATTTTAATGGGGAAGGGTTCAAAACCTTCACATCTATACAAAGCATTTCACTAAGTAGCTTTAATGACCTAACGCAATCAAGGAGATTTCTGATATTCTCTGTTATGTTTGCACCTTCAGAAAGATTTCTTTCTTTTTTCTTTTTTTTTTTTAATTGGAGGCATTCAGATGTTTCAAATTAAGACAAAACTGTAATATTGTGAAAAAACACACAGCCCTCTCATCTGTGATTGATGGGAAAGTATTAAAAATGTTTATTGTGAATGCTCAAGCTATTATACAGAAGAACTACAGCCTTGCCACATTTGAGAAGTCAGCATCAGTGCTGACAGGGACCACAGGTGTGGTTCTGGCGTGGTGTTGGGAGTCACCACTGAGGGAAAGAGGGCTGGGTGCCCTCCTGAGGAGAAGATCTGTATCCTTTTTTTGGTGTGTGCGATCCCTTCCTGTCAGGGTGGCCACCCACTATGTGTGTGCTAGCCTGTTTTTACATTTTTTTACTCATTACTCATAACACTGCAGGCATCAAGGAAGTGTAGCAGTGGTGCTAGCAGCCATCCCATGCTGCTTGGGATGCCTTAGGTCCTGAGCTAAACAGGGCTCAGACAGCTGGGAAGCCCGAGTCTCCACTCTGAAATCCCGATCAGCTTCCCAAGTGCCTGACATGGTGAAAGGAGGAAGCACCAGACCTGGCTCCCGGTAGCTGTTCAGTGATCAAGCCTGTACATGGCATTTACTCCTGGCAGTCCCCTTTGGGCACTGTGAAGCTTGTGGGGACATGCTGCACGTGCACATGGAAGCCAGCGGGGAAGTCAGTCAGTACTGCAAGGAAGCTGATGCTGGGCAGAAGTTCTGAGGGAATGATGCCATGGGGGGGTTCTGTGGTCCTCAGGACCCCACGAAAAAACACAGGCCTTACCACAGCCCTTGGGCACTGAATTCACCATGAAAATATTTTGCCTTAAGCTTGCTTTTGTACATGTTCTGTTGACTCATGATTTGCCAGAAATAGCCTTTTTTCCTAAAGTTTTTTGATGTTTCCAGTCTGATATCAAGGCAGCAGCTTGGCAGTAAGACTGCTAGAAGCCCTGGTTCCACAACCCTGCCTTCTTTTCTAACCCAAACTCTTCCCAGTGCCACTGCAAATGGCCACCAGTTTCCAGCCCAGAGGTGGCTGCACTGAGTTGGTGAAGTGATCCTTTTATATATTTTCAATTCTCTGAAGTGCCTTGAGGCTTGCAAAAGGCACTATATAAATCAATTAATAACAGTATCAGAGGTCAGTCAGCCAATAAGAATACAATTTAGTTTAATGAGAGATAAATAAGACAGACAGAGTGAGAGGGAAAAGGAGCTACAAGGCTACAAGCTGGCTCTAAATACTCCAGCTCCTGGCTTTATCACAGTGATCATCAGAAACACAGAAGATAATTGTGTCATTGCCATTTCTTAGTCCAGTGTAATATCTATTACTGGTTTTGATGTCTTACTCAGCTCTGTACCAGTATGATTTTAGGAAGAGTGTACATTATTTTCATGAAAACAAATATGAGCATGAAGAAGCATTTTTCCCTTGCGTGCAATTCCTACTAAAGAATTTACATTCTTCTAATTTACTGGTTTACTGCACCACTTAGTGCACTCCTGAGATGTGCAGAATGTCCTCGCAGTTAAGAATGTGCAGATGAAATTTACCCTTTTTGCACTGAATCACTCACTCTTCCCTTGGAAGACACCATGCTCTTTCCTCCCTCCTAAATCTCCTTTAACCACTCTAATAAAAGAACAGATTACTCTGCATAGTTACAAAATGGATCCAAAATGGATGGTTGGCAGTTTATTTGGATTTTAGGGTACTTATATATTTTTGCAACCACTCTGGTACTAAATATGTGAAAGGAAAGACTCTGCTTTACATTTGATTCTTCCATTTATATGGGACTGTGGATGTAGGAATGAAAATTCTCTGTTGTAGCCCCAGACAAAAACCTGGGCTACACCACCCTCATCAAAGCAGTATTTGTGAAGTTGCCAGAAGATGCGCAGGACATGGAGCAATAACCCTGAGTGGGGCAGGCCTGTGTGGCTAAACAAGGAGGTGTTCCATGTTTGTGCCACAGCAGGGCACAAGCAGCACAGCCCATCGCTGTGTCTGTGTCCACATGGACACGCACTGAATGGCGCCTCGGGCCCCACTGCCCTCCATGTGAAGCCTGAAGAGCTGTCAGGGAAGGCAGCAGCTCCTGTCCAGCCCCTGCACGTGCCCTTCCTGTGGGTGTGGAGGAAGCCTGTGCACTGGTACGCATTGGTATGTGGAACATCGCTAGGGAGTGTTCCAAGGCTGGGTATTATAGAAACAGCCATTAGCAGCAGAGCATGAAACATGTACCTAAAGCAGAATTAAGCAGTATGAAGCACTCATGGTGAGCAAGTCCATAGCTGTAGGGCAAGGCTGACTTGGGTTCAGATTTGCCACAGTTTAGTGTAGCATCATTACATGCAGAATTGTCTCACCTGGTTATTCCTAGAATCTTCTTTTTTTTCAGCTGTGTCTGCACTCACTGCATCTCTCTTTGTCTGGCGGTTGCCTACATCATGCTCCAAGGGGGTACTTGTTCAGACCTCAACCTGTGGCCGTGGCAAAGGGAGGCAAAGGAGGAAAACAGACGAAGGTCTGTTTCACAGCTCTTTCACAAGAATCTAAAGCCACACGGCACTGACTTCATGCACATCAGCACTTCCAAGGCTGCACCCCCTCAAAAATCCCACTAACATTTTTGAGTCCTTTCGCGTGCCTGAAAACAGCAGCCTGTTCAAATCTGGGGCTGTCTGCTTCACACTTAGGTAATCCATTTTCAGCCACTCAGACCTGGACATGAAAACATTTCTTCTGCAAGGGGGACTGGTCTTTGTTCTCTCTCCCCCATGCCAAAAAAATCCAGCCCTGAACACTGTGACAAAGGATTAGCTCAAGCTGAGGCCAGGCTTTAAAATGTAAATAGCCAGACAGAGAACAGAATGGCTTCTTTTATCAAACTCAACATCCCAAAGCTCTACTGATTTCATTGTCATTATGGTGGTGATTAATTTGACCCAGAGTACTGCCACCCACTGTTAAAGCCTTCGCTGCATCCCTGTTGATAGCTCTCATGACAGAGATTACAGTCTGCCACTGCGTTGTCCATAATTAGTACTTGTCAAAATGAGATTTGCCTATGGTAGCCCACTGCTCATGAGAAACCCATTCAAAATTAAACATGCTTTGGAAAATAGGGGACAGTTCATCCTCTAATTGGAACCAATAAGTACAGAATGACAACTCTTTTTCTCATCTGTTAAGTGTTGTTCCGGGTCTTAAAAATGATTTTGTGAGTTCTCTCCATAGCTATCCATAAGTGCCCTCCGGTGAAGTATGAGGGTGTTGATTCTGTTCTGCAGCTGGGTCCTAAAATGTTTGCACAGTTAATTCCCCAAAGCAACGTAGTTTAATTAGTTCATCTGAAACAGGGACATGGTCAGGGCACAATGGTAGTCCCTGACACATGGCCAGTGCCAGCCCTGCTGCCCATCCATGAGTGACAGCAGGCCCTGGGGAAGGCCAGGGCTGGGCACAGCCTGGGGAATACCAGGAGTGACACCAGGGAGGGGGCATCTGGAAGAGCTGTTGCATATCTCCAGGGAATGGAGGAGAGAGGAGGGAGCGAAGCCACACAGCCCGTGGCCTGCCCGCTGGGCTGGCATGGAAATGTGATGTTTTTAGTGACTGGGGTGTGGGCTACTCCAAGGCTTCCTTCACCAATTTTTGGGTTGGACTAGGCATGGAGTCTAATACACAATTCACTTTACAGATCAAGGCTACAGCTCTTTGGGTTTTTTCCCCACTGTAAGAGGAATGGCCAGTGTTATTGCAACCCTGACGCAAAGACTTAGTTACTAGATCCGGTATCACTAAGGATTGCAACAAAAGTTTTTCTGATTAAACTCGGAACTACAGGGCCGGGGATGGAGTAAGTATCCATGTTGGAATCAACTGAAGCTGATGTCCAGTGACATTTTTTACAGGACAAGCAGGAGAGCTGTTGTTCTTCAGAAGCATGAATATGTCTGTCTATGAAAATAATTGCCCTGAGCAACTGCCTAAAAACAAGAGGAGGGAATCCAGAGCACGACACCCTTGTGCTAGTCAAAACAGACCACTGTTGGAGAAAGACATTTTTTCAGTTCAGGTACTGGAAGTGCTCAGCAGCTTTTGAAACCAGTGGAATATATCATGGCAAAAGTGAATGCTTGGAGAATAATTCACAAGAGGTGATGATGTGCCAGACATAATTCTTCACCAATATCTTTCATTTTATTCCACTAGAAGAAGCAAAAGAGCTTAAAAGACATCAGTAATTTTTTTCTGAGTGCCAAGCCACTGATTAAAGTGCCACACTTTCCTACAGCAGGTTAATTAATCTTTACACAGTCCTATATGTAAACTCCATTCACTAAAGTTTATTGGACTCCCTACCTGAATCTCGCACAGCCAGATGACAGCTTTCATCCTTATCTTCAGTGGAAGTGCTGGTAAGAAGTGGATGTTTTGTCTTGAATAGTGCCAGAATATCAGTCTGGTCAGTTCTGACTTGGGCAAGTTATAGGGAGGCTTCGTAGGAATGGAAAGACCTCACTGCAAAGCTTTAGTCCATTGCAACCCTGGGCTGCATTACTGTAAGTTAGACAGAAACCTCCCGGTCACTGTGCAGCTGAAGATGTGGGCCAGGTGGAGATCAGCTAAAAAGGGAAAACAGAACTGCTGGTAGATGTAAATTCCATATTCAGGGAGAGATTGAGTCACAGGCTTAGAGAAAAGTGAAGACTGGTAGTCTTTGGGTTTGCAAAAAAAGCTGTTGCAAAGAGTGGGAATAAACAGTTGTCCTTATCCACTGGAAGCAGGAGAAGAAAAACCAGCTTTGAAGATTCTGTCAGTTGTGAAAGTTTTAGATTATTTAATTGTGGACTTAGATTTTTGGAAAATATTTGTTTTCTATTTTAGGTTTTTTCCTGGAATCACCTCTTTAAACTAATGAGACATTTAAGCTAGGCATTAGGAATCATTTTCTGATGATGACGGTGACTCCATCCCGTCACACATGGCTACGAAGGGTAGGCGAGTCAGCACATGTCTGCTGGGACCGCGCCGGACACCACTGCCCCGCCGTGCTGTGGGGGAGGCAGGGGATGACCTTGGCAAGCTCCAGCCAGTCCTGTTCCCTCTCACTCCGGCAAGTCTGAAGATTTACTTTCACCCTGAAGGTAATCAGTCAGTCGTGATTTTGACCTACAGTTTAATGTGCTCTCTTGCTATAGTTACAGACATCCTCCTTCTGGTTATGCTCCCTGCTGTGACTAATGGCATCTTTGCAGTTAAAGAGGTGGTTTTTAAAGAAAAACATCCAAGTTTCACTGCTGTTACTGAGTTAACAGTTTTAGCAAAAACAATGGCACAGCAGTCCTTGCTATGGCCTAGGAACTTGACATTTTTTGGGTGCAAATGTGTACATGTATATTTGTACACCTTTTGCAAAACGCCTACATACACAGGAAGCAATGATTTTTTTCTGTTAGCGTTTATGCAAAGGATCATCAGTGTTGGTATTCACTATTCACAGTGAAGTACATTTAAAATTCAGCCTCCATTCATACAAAATAGTCTTGGTCAGACAAAGTTTTTTGAAAACTGAACTGTTTTGCACAAATGGAAACAAAAATGGAAATGAGTTTGCAAAGAATCAGGATTGAATACCACACAGCATACCAAGATCTTAAGGAAGCTTTACAAATCTGATTCTGCAAGGGTGATTTTCTGGAAGATTTTTAAGCGTGACATGAGAAACCATTTTTTAAAGATAAAACCATAAGGATTTTAATGATATTTTGCAAAATACCTCAACCATTCACAACTACTCCTTCTTAAAACACTGCAATGATTGAAGGTAATTCTCCAAACTGAAGAACAGGTGTTTAGATTTAATGATGAGATCCCTTTAAATAAATAAAATAAATTTTTTTTTGTCTGTGTAGATGCTGACGAAAATTTTGGAAAAATGCTACATTCATTTAAATCTCTTTCCCTTGTTTTCACTTTCTAAATAGGTTCCCTGTATCTGTTCACCTCTAAGCCTAATTAAATTCAAGGGCAGCAGATCACAAAACCTAATGCTACTTGACCAAAATTTCTACTCTGCGTGGCAAGAAAATCAGCAGAAAGTAGCTCAAGTTTTTCTTTTCTTTGCTATATAAGACTGCAGATGTCATTTGGATACTAATTGGAGCCACTGTACAATCATGTTAGATGTCCTGTTCTCATTCAGTATGTGGCAGGTAACATAGTACCTATGTTCTTCAAGAAAAGATCAATGACAAAAAGGTAGTTTTCTGCTGCAGGGAGAAGACAGACAATTAGAAAATCACTATTTGTATTCAATCTCTGTTTACACTGGTTGACCACATCTCTTGCAAGTGCACATTTCTCTCCAGTTTCAGAAATACACAAATATATCAGTACCAGAAGTCTCCTCTCGTTTTAGTTTGCAATTCAGGATTGCTTTATTAATCAACGCAAGATGCATTCATTGAACTGGATTAATCCTGCATAAGTAATTTTGAAATTTCCTGCTGAAGTTATTTTTCATTTCTGGGAACAAATCATTTATTTGGATTTTCATATATCAGGATCACAGAGATTTGCCACAGTCAGATTTTAATTTTAGTTACATCTGAGCTGGCTTATATATTAGGGTGCATAGTTTTGCATGAGAGCATCTTCTAAAATCTGTAATTGGTGTGGAACACTGACATGCACAGAATACATCTGACAAGGTCCAGAGAGTTAGGTTCAGTTTCGCTGATCAACATCTATGCTGCAGATTAACTGAATCTTTTATGGCATTACAAGCCCTCCAGAATTCATTAGTGTGCTTTCCCTTCCTGCAAACCACTCTGACCTCCAGTGCTGCCGTCACTGCTTCCTTGGACAGGACCTGAGAGGCTGAAACACTGACTCTTTGCCACTGCTGCACTAATAACAGAAATTAGAAATGTGTATCTTAAAACTGTCCTGGAGTGTGTGCATCGGCACTTACCTTGGCCTTTTAGCACCGCTTGGGATTTCTGTCTCCTTTGTCTGTACCAGAAAGCTCTGTTTAAATTGAAATATGGTCTCTGCCTCAAAAGCAAGGGAACTAGAGTACTTTATTGATGAGTGATTATAATACAATAGAAACCAGTATATATAATGAGGTTTGGCATGGATTTTTCTGGCTCACAGATGCAGCTAGCAGAGTAAATCATCGTATTAAAAGCAGCAAGGGGGACAAACACATGAGGGAAAGCAATGCCAGCTTTTGGGAGGTGGGCGCACAGTACCTTTGGCGACAGTGCTGTAATTAATGAAAAGCATATTTTTCAAATGACCTCTTTGTCATTCTTAAGGGCATGGGTACAGGTTGCAAGTCAACAGCAAGTCAGTCTTCTCACACTTCTTGGCCAGTGGATGGGACCACAGCTCAAGACCAGGGAAGTACCTTCATTCACCAATCCGCTGTTTTCCAGGCCCTGCTCTGCAAAAGTACCTAGGCAAGTTTGTCATGCTGAAGACAAAATGGAGAAGATTAAGGTTTGGCAGGAAGGACAGCAGAGAAAGAGAACTATGGAACAGTCCATTTGTCCAGGTCCCAAAGATGACTCTCACCAGAGAATCAGAAATGGAAAGGCACTTCTCTCCAGTGCAGCTGGGACCAGGAATTGTGACTCGTCTGCTCTTCTTGTGCTTCCCACCACCAGCATCAGCTCTCCTCCTGTGTCACAGGTGCTGGCTGTGGCTAAGTGTGGCTAAGAGAGGTGTCACTGGGCATCTCTTTGATAGGTTTTGTTGTGCTGAAGTCTGTGCATTAAAGCTTGAACTCTGCAACACCTAAGTACTCTGCTTGACAGCTAGACCACTGAAAATGAGCTGAATACCATCACTCAAGGACTTATTTAGTTAGTTTCATGTTTATCTGTTGTCTTCTATTGAATTTTCTTACAGTTCTCCTCTGCCCTTTGTATTGCCTTTCCTCTAATTGTTTTCTGGCCTTGCTCTGATGTGTGCTTCTCAGAAACCATCTTTGCTTTCCTCATTACTCCTGATTTTTTCTGTGCTCTTGATCCTCAAAAACTTCCAAACTTTTTCCTCTCACAGTCTCGTTTTCTGTTTTTTTCCTTTCATTCTTACCTCTTCTTTCTTACTTTGTTCCCTTCCTTTCTAAATCATATCTCTGCCCACTGCTTCCAGTTTCTCCTCTTCATCCTTCTCCCACATTACTTAAAAACAATATGCATAAATCTCCCTTCCTTCCTCTGCTGAAATAAACTCATTAATGAAATAATCCTATTCATTGTACTATCTTACCATGGTTGCTGCTGGCTCACTTCTCCAGTCCTCCAAAGATCTGAACAGGATTAATTCCCTCCCATCAGAACACTCTTTCATTGTGCCCACAGCCACCCTCCAGTACAGCTCACACTTGCTGTAAACACGGGGGTCAGTTTGCTTAGTGCACCCCCCTGGTCAGGCATAGGCAGGTTCTGGTCCCTGACAAAGGTGGATAGGCATGAATAAACAACACATGAACAGTAATTGGCATTGATAACGCCTCTGCTTCCTGGTTTTACCTTGTCTTCTCAGCCTGGCAATAGCTCTTGTCCCAACTCCTCTACTGCACGCCCATGCCAGCACTTCCCCTCCAAGAACTGAAATACCTATAATTAGAAGGGTCAGTTGCCACAGGAGGAACACTTTGAAGAGGTATGAAGTTGCCACAGCAAGCACTAAATTCCCCAAAGCACGACTGGGCTTAACAAAGCAGTGTCCTTTGCACTTACCTTACCGTGGGACAGAGGAACAGAGGGAGCAGCGCACGGCAGAGGCATTTCACAGGCATGCAGTGGCTTCTCCAGTCAGAGCAGGCACAGGGATGGGGCTTTCCCTGCTGAAGAAAGGTGCTGCTTTCCCAGGCCAGGCACTGTGCTCAGGGGAAGACCAACTCACTACAGACCTGCGTTTTACTGCAGTCACCGCACTGACAAGCACTGAATAATGACACTTGGAAAAAAATGAGGCCATTATGTAACACCACAAAAAAAAAGGAAGTTCACACATCTACATGATAAAAAAAGTTCCAAAGAATTTAATGTAGATATTATTTATACATACACTTTATAAGTAGGAATATGGCAGACAGTTGAATTAGTACATAAAGTTTTATTTAAAGTTTCCCCCCTACAAGCAAGCTTCATTTACACAGTCTAGTACTGTACAAAATTTACATTCTTTGTGTGACTTATTTAGTTAGCACTTTTTCCTTGGTCATGCCTTCCTGAAAGGTAGAAAGATTTAGATACAGTCCTCATAAATCTTTAAATTATCTTGGTAAAAAAAAGGAACCATTTAAAAGGACAAGAAGTATCCTTTAAAAATGGTACATTTTAGTAGAGACAGGTGACAGTCAGTGTTCAGTGGCAGACCTTTTAAATGTCATACAAGGTTTCCTCATTTAGTATCTTAACAGTTTCCTTTTTTATATATATTCATATTTATATACTTTCAACAGGAAAGAAAAAAAAATTCATGATTGCACCAAATATATTTTACAAGGGATCCCTTGGATCTGAACAATATAAATAAATACAAAACCAACTAAAATTGCACTATATAGGAGAAATGGATTGAGATTTCAGGATATACACTCCACCTTTATGAGTTCCTTCGTGATGCTCACTGGAAAACTCCCCAAGGGCACATTCGAATATTAGCATCTTCAGATAATTATTTTGTTTAAACATTTTTTTCCAGGCGTGCAGCTACCTCATCAATTGGATTATTGCATTTGTGTGGTATAAGTCTTTACTGCATTACTCCAATTTTACAAGTTGTGTAATTCTGCTGCAAGCAAGGGAGCTGCAATAAAACTGGACTGATGCCAGAGAGAAACAGTCCCATGGTATTTGCTCTCTGTTATTTATATTGCTCTCAAGCATCAATATATAGTGTAATTTCTGTGTACATTCACCCTTCTTCTATTTTGCGAAGCAAATAACGAAGTCTTTCTCCCACCTATTGCCTCTGCAGCAGAACCAACCTCCAGTAGCTGCCTGCTCCTTACTTAATGCACTAGCATTAAGTCCTGTCGTGAAAGGTATGTGCAGGGCTGAAAATGCAGAATCTGACTGTCTTTTATCCGGTGCAGCCAGCTACAACTAGGCATATTAAAGGCCAGATATTTAGCTGACATAAAGTACATCCATCGGCTTCAATGGAGCGATGTCAGTTTACACCAGTGAAGAGGATGGTCCTGAGAGCAATGGATGCAGCACTAGTAAACCACAGTGGAAGAATTATGCACATACTTTAATGAGCTGCAGATGATTATGTCTGTTAACTGCAAGGTGGTGAAGAACCAGGCTCAGATTTTGTCACTGTTTTTGCAAAGCCAGGACAGAAAGACATAAGCTCAATACACAGACAGTCTGATTTGTGCAAGCAACTATGACTTCATGAAGCAAACCCTAAGTACTACTAGTCCCGTGTGGGAGCATTCTGAACTCGCTTCGCAAAGCGTAAATAATTACACAGGCTATAAGGCAGTGGAAAGTCTAGCCTTATATTACTTTGGATCAATAGTAAAACTCTCTCAGAGTGCATCTTAAGATCAACCACACAGGACTACTTTAACTACTTACCAGTGTCTCTCCAAAAGTGTGCATAAGCATTTCAGAGTCCAAAGCAATAAATTTATGATTAAATGCAGTCTCTTTGTCTTTGGAAAGAACTAGAACAGATGCTTATATCTAACAGGTTAGTGAAAAGGAAGTAAGGTTTCTGGTGCTTCGTTAAGTGGTCATGGAAATAACGTACTTTACAAAGTCAGATTTTAAGCTGTAGGATCCAAATTCTGTTATACTAATGCAGAAACAGTCATTCCCTGTGATTTCAGTGAAATGACTCTGACTTTACACAAGTGTGATTAGAAGAATTTGATCCTAATCCCTAAGCTGCTATTTCAAGAAGTGCTCTGTAAAGCATAGCTTTCATTGTAGTCTGCTTTCTGCTGCACTTGCACATGGGGACTTTGAAGGCAGAGTGTATTAGTTGCCAAGCTGTGCAAAAACTGAATGATATTTCTTTACCTTTTATAATCTTCTGATGCTGTGTTGCTTGCAGAGCATATGAAGTAGTTGTAGGTTAGGATTACAGAGGAGGAGACAATTCTGCAATATAGTGTGAGCTTTTCACTATCTGAATTCTGAAGCATTCATGAAAACAACATCCTCATGACTTCAACACAGATCACATGCAGGTAGGTACAATGCACAATACTGATCTTGTCTCTTCAGGCTGTATTTGAACAGTTAGCCATCTTTTTTTTTTTTTTAAGTTAAATTTGATGTGAGGAGTGTCTCTGCAGCAGGAAAAGTTTAAATCAGTCTGAAATGGCAGTCTGTCAGCATGTAATGTTCGGTGTGTTTTAGCTACTTGCTTCGTAAGACACCGGCACCTATCTGAGATGGGACAACACTTGGTTTTTCTTTTCTTTTAGTTTGCTCCTAAAGCATAAACATGGAATGAGGGGTCAATTATGGTAGCTTTGTTTTAACAGGAATTCTGTTCTAATAAAATATTTACGTCACCCGTCATTATTTTCCCAAATGCACTCAGTGTTCGTGTCAGTGCTCCCGGCCCATCACTTGTTGTACGGAACGCAGGCCGGCAATACCACAGTCGAACACGCAGGTCCTGCAAGGGGCTCTGCAACGTCTCCTTCCAGTTCTGTCCAAGTCCCTTTCTCAGGACTGTAGCAAATAGTAGAAGATTTGTAGGCTCCCTGTAGTGGAACAAAATGTCATATTACATGTGGCTTTGGTAAAATCCAAGTCACACATCAGCTCTAAAGATATTTGAAAGTGACTCATGGTCACTCTAACTTAGAAGCTGTTCAAGAGGTTTGGTTTTTTCTCAGCACCCAGCCTCTGAAAATCAGTCTCCTCATAAGTAGAGCTCTAAGCATACAGTCCCATCAATCACTTTTTCAAAATTTCTTCTGATTTTTAAGTTACTCCATATTTGTGAATACAGTCTAATAATAATTTATCCAAATAGAAAAGCGCAAAGGTGAAAAAATACTCCATGTTCTCCACAAGCTGAAAACCAACCCGAACCTTCCCCTGCAACTACTTCCCCTCTCATCTCCTCTCCATCCCGTCTGCATATTATATGGACAGGCCACAGAACTCAGAAGGAATAGAAAGTCGGTTGTAGAAAGCTGGTACACACCATACTCCAGCTGTAGCCTCCTACAAGGTAAATACTGTCATCAAGGACTGCGCAGCCAGGGCCACTGCGACCCTCCAGAATAGGAGTCTGGAGGATATTCCACTGGTCACCTTTTGGATCGTAGCATTCCACGAGCATTACGTCGAGATGGGAGAAACCTGGATGAAGGCATTGAGAAAAGAGAACATGTGTTATGACATATTGTTTTATTACTTGGTTTACAGTTAAATTTATTAAATTACAGTTACAATTACAGTACTACAATTATAACATAATCGTTAAACATTTTCCTAGAAAATATTTTCATAAACATTTAAGCCAACTTCTGTAACATTAATGCTTCATTACTTCAGTTCAAATAAATCTGTTGAAGGTTTTTACCATTAGTTCTACAGTCTTCTACAAATCATGAGTCCATAGAAAACCTGACCTCATCAGGAAACACTCAGTAATAACTTAGCAGTGATGCAAGCAGATTCAAGCAAAATTCTTCCTTGTCCATCAGTGCTAATACAAGTGTGAACATGTAGGAAGAGATTGTCCTGGCAGTCTTCCTCAAAAGTAAGCAGATTTAATCTATTCTAAAATAAACACATTGAATTTTGCTCAGAAATCAATGTCTAACAACTCCAGGGAGATCTTAGACAACCAATGCCACTTGGTTCTAGAGGGACAAAGGACAAAGTGCTTAGCACGGTGGACGTGATGTGCAGGACCAGTTTCAATTTTCCAGCTGATTTAAGGTGTACCCTAAAGCACACAGTTGGGGTAAAGTCTTTAAGGCAACAAAAAATGTAACCACAAAAACAGTGGTCCCATCCTTCCCTGGTAGGCCAAAAAATGTCCAAGCAACTGCTGCGGTTTGATCACCAAAAGAGGGGTCTCAAGATTCTCAAGCTGTATCAATGAATATGAATTAAGTGAGCTGAACACAGACATTGAACGTAGGAGTCCTGGTTCCTGCTCCAATATTTAGGCAATTCCCTACCTCAATCTACCTTCTTTATCAGAGCACTGCAGTGAAATTATGACTTTCTTAATAATCTGAGGTGCTTTACTTAACCCTTCTGTCTTCTCTTCAAGGTATGACAGCAAAGAGAAGTAAGATTTTCTGCAAAAAGGGTATTTGGTGATATCGGCACTTCACAAGGAAGCTGCCTGCTAGAATATTATTTATGTCTGGAATGAATATGAAATAATATGAAATAATTCATAATAATATGAAATAATTCTTTGCTGCTGTAAGGTTTTCAAGAAGCCATAAAAAGGCCACTGCTGTGCACCCAGAGCCCGTCAAAAGCTGTGTAACAAACTGCAGTATGCACGTGATTAGCTGTGAGGTGGTACAGGCACCGCTAACACTACTACACAGTTCCAGCTTCACAAAAGAGGACTTTGCCATGGAGCCCTGCTATTCCCTGCCCCTGGAGAATTTCTAACATTTCATCCACACTTCAGTCCCCTCCCTCCTCTCTGTCCTTGCAGTTCTTCCTTTTGTTTCACTGTATAGGAGAAACCATTTTTTTCCAAAAAGTCCTTTTACCAGACAGCCACGTCTTTCCAGAAGCCTGGATGTTAAATACCTCTCACAACAGTGAGCAGTTCAAACATAACAAAGGCACCCAGGGCAACAGTTGTAGAGGCAAAAATGCAAGGCTTATTAGAAGTAGGTGAATCTGTGTGAAAAAAAAAAGAAGGTGGCAGAATAGAAGCAATTCAAGCCTCTGCAAACCAAAGCGTGTCCTTTAGCTAGAGGAGAGCTGTGAAAGGTTTTAGTTTTGTAGGAGGAAAAGCCAACACTGTGAAGCACTGAAACCTACAAAAATTGCAGGTGTTCATGTGCAAGCAGCTTTTGCCCTCTTCACCTTATAAGGTCCAGTCCATAAACACCCATCACAGCTGGGGGTGGGCAGTGGAGGCACAGCAGCCATGAACCTGCCTGCAGGGGTTTATGCACCAGTACTATTTATCAAGGAAAATTTACATCTGGGACTTTGTCCCCTGCATGCTCCACAGACACTCAGATCTCCAAAAGCAGCCTGTGGCTTTACAGTGTAATGGGGCCCTGGGTACCAGAGTCAGACATGACCTGGTCTTACTGGCAGTTAACACATTTTTTCATTTTTTCTTCTATATTATGATTTTCTCTTTTGTTGTTGGGAGTCTTTTATTTTTTTGATTTTAAACTTTAAAGGAGAAAGAAGAAAAAAAGTGAGTATAAACTATTAAATATTATCACGGGACAAAGGAGCAGGAAGTGTGCTTTTTGTCTAAGTGGCTGGATTAAGAAGCATCTTTAACAGCAATGACATATAGGTATTAAGATAAAAATACCAGATGCCTAAGCAATAGTTATTTTAATATGAGACCTTTTCAAGAGATGAAAACAAGAGACCTCTAAAAAGAATTATAATAAACAAGCTGCATTTAATACTAAAAAGGGATTTAAAGAGCCTAGTCCTAGTATTTAACGGCTGGAAGTCTGCTTTTTTTTTTCTCTTCATTAAACCAGGAGCTTGTTTTTGTGTGTTGCTCTGAATAAAGCTCTCTTTAACTGTACATTTTGGAAAATGATTTACAGAGGAAAATATTGCTGGTACTTTCGGGTCAAAGAATAATCTGTTTGTTTCACTGGATTCTTGGTAATGACAAATTGTCCATGCCTTTGAGTAATGGAAGCTCCCATTTTTATTATCTAAAGCATTCATTACTCATATATTTAATGTACTGTTATAATTTTAAAATAATTTGCATAAAATGTTTTTAAAATTGCTGGCTCAAGTGTCCTGTTAAATTGTGTTGCTTGGTTTTTAATGTATTTAACAGTGACTGTATAACAAAAATATTCTTTATCAGAGATGTGGGACACTGAGATACTTTTTCGCTATTAAAAATGTGACCTTTCAAATGGTTTCCTCCAATTGCATACAGTCGATCATTCATTACAGCCAAAGTGTGGATTGCTCGTTTTGTGTTCATGTCCTGTTTTCGGGCCCAGACGTCCATCACAGGGTCATAGCAGTACAGCCAGGGGACGTATTCTCCATTGTGAACGCCTCCTGCAAAGTAAATACACATCAGTTAATTAATATCAATAAAGACACTGTGCTGCAGCAGGAATTTAGCTCTCTGGTTTTGGGGTTCTGCGTTTTGTTTTTTTTTTTTTTTTTTTTTTTTAAGGTTGTTTTTGGGTTGGTTTTCTTGTCACATAGCAGGAATTATACAAGACACTGGCCTGAAATATATATCTTGCCATTGTGAACAGCTCCTGCATGGGCTGCCAAGGGTTGTGGTAACGAAGACACGTAACGCCACTCGTTTGTCTCCAGGTTGTAGCACTCAACGCTGGACAAGTAGCCAGTTTCGTTTCTTCCACCGATGACATACAAATTCTTGTCAAGGCGGCAGGCGTAGAAACTGGCTCTCCTGGAGGACAGGGCAGAACAGAACAAAACAAGCCAACGACAAACCAATTAGCCACGTCAAATATTTTTTTCCCCTCTCCAGTTGACTTCCTGAACTAAGAGAGCTGCTCCTTCAAATGCTACATCAGAGAGAAGTGTCCAGGAGCTTCACATGCTTACAGCTATCCTAGAGACTGTGGCTGCTTTGCTAATCAAATACACGCTCCACATCAAAAAATACTTCATTTTTTGTGTCAAAACAATTAGGCACACATAACACTGCCAGGAAATACCCCTTTTCAAAGCTGCTTGTTGCTTTTTCACACCCCTGAAAGATAAAAAGGTGCTCATTAATGTTTGGGGCATTACCTTGTAAGGGATATAACAACTCAGTAAGACAAAGTGAAAAATGAGGTAGATAATGTAACAATAATAAATTATCTTGACATTCACTTTCTTTATGGTCCTTCAAGGGTCATTGTTCCCAATTTACTAAGAGAACCACATCATCAAAATTTTTCTTCAATTATCATTTTTTTCTTCCTTCTGCAGTACTGCAAATAGAACAACTTTCCTTACGCTAGCCACAACACTACGTTTCCACCCTTTAACTCAAAAGAGGTCTGTCTCCATCCAACTAACCCTGAGAAAAGTTTTAGCCACCTGTCTGCTTTTACATGCAACTCAGGTGTGCAGGAAAAGAATTAATTTTTCTGGCCAGGACTGTCAGGCATATTTTAGTTTGTCTTCCTTGTGCCTCCAAAATTAATGCCAAAATTAATGCCAAAATAAATGAGTGTTTGCTGCTGAAGTAAAAATTGAGCAGTAGATGATTTTGAGAGACCCTCGTTGGTGTAATCCACTCTCAGGGAAAGGTCCCTGGATCAGTCAGCAGCAGGAAGGTTTGCTAGAGTAGAGACCTTTAATTTTAAGCTGCAATAACATGAGAAAGAAAATTGCAGAAGAGCACAGCTGGGCTAGGATGAAGAGTTGTACAAAATACTGAATGAGGAGACTTGTCAGTCCCCAACATAAAATTTTCTCCTGGGTGAAACCAGAATGACGTGGGAGCCCAGAAATAAGCAGGCAGGCCAGGCACAGCAAAGTGTAGCCCTGACAGCTCCTGCAAAGCAGGCACTCTGGAGTGTGCTTGTAGCTTGCCAAACCCTGCTCTGTGGCTGATTCAATGCACTCTGGTTCCTGCCCAGGCGCTTTAATTTGAATCTGGGAGCAGCTGCATATTTCACTCCTGAATCATGCAGTAAATCTTGAGGGCTTGATGGTCACCTGCACCATCAAGGACTTGAACCTGCAGACCACTGCAAAGCATTTAGATGAGCAGTGGTACACACAGAGCACAGCATCCTCAATGAACAGCTTCGGTGTGTCCAACTCCTCCCCAGGCTTCCCGAGAGCCATCCCATGACCGGGTGAGCTACCAAAGTCTGGTGTGCCCTGTCCCTAACCTGACATCTAGCCAGGCATGTTCAGGAGCATTTCCTTCAGTGAGGGCAGGAATAAGATCTTGCTCTTTTGCACAGCTACCTATTTTTAAAAAATTTGTAGCATCCTTTAACATTTTGGAGAAATCTCCCTCTTTGTTAAAAGTGTCTGAGACTGGCTGGTGGTTTATAAGTTGGAAGAGAAGTCAGGCAGACACCAAGAGACAGAGCCATGGAAACAGCAGGGCTGGCTGGGTGTTCAGGCAACAGATTTGATGCACCACTGCCTGTTTCTGACCTTACTTTTTGGATTTGGTGCACACCTGATAGGGCTCCTCACTAGCCAGGGTCACTGAGCGTCTCCTGTTCACTGCTTTGCTTTCACCTTGCCTGCACATGGGCAACTTGGATGTTGTGGGACAGCACCCCTTGTTGAGTGAGGCTGGGAACGCCACCACAGGGAACACTTCTGAAAAAAAATGTGGAAATAGGAGGACAGGAGTACTGGCAAGCGTCTCCAGATCAACTGATGAATTAAAAAAGACCATTTATCTGTTAGTGGGTAGATAGAAGCTAATGGCGTATTTTGCTTTGTATGGTCGGGCAGCAAATTGTGCATCTATGTTTTTAGCCTGATATCCTATGGAAACAAAGCTAATTTGATTACACTGTACATGTACCCATGTCTGCCTACTGTTGTCTCCTAAAAAACCCTTGCTGACTGATTTCACTCTAATTTGACAGAGACTATAGGTGTTACAAGCAGTCAAGTGCATATAAGCTTTCTGAGAACACGTGATGGGCCTGAGGCAACACAGCCCACAGTTGCCTCAAAAGTAGGAAAAGCTGCAGAGGTCACCTCCTATTAGACCTGAGAGAGCCTGCATAGGCAGGTACACATTTTTCAACCCTCCTGTGTCCAACAGCCACAAGGCACAAAGCCACAAGGTGCCTGCTGTCGGTGCTCCCACATCCACTAGTCTGTCCTTGTGCACCTTCTCTGGTGAACCCATTAACAAACTGCTTTCAACGTTTTGCCTTTTTTTTTTTTTTTTTTTTTTAGTTCAGGTTTAATAAACAGAGGTAGACACAACTTGCATGCATTATTCTCTTAACCAGGATTTCACTGACGATATTCTGTACGTGTACTCCTGGTTTCATCCACACAGTGTCACTGTAAGGAGCAAAAATGAAAGCATCAGCATACTTCACTCTTCTGCTGGGATGTGAAGTTGCACTCAGTAGCTTCTGTCACAAATATTTTAAGCTTTTTGGGTTTTTTTTAGTTTTCAATGATACAGTGTGTAAGGGCATGCTGTTACAGTGTGCAAAGGCATGCTGCCAAGTGATGACTTTTAAACTGCTGTAAAACATGATTCAAATTAAACTATAATACAGCAATCTTTGCATGACAACTTTCACCTCAATACTGAGAAGACACTATCTATTCTAATCAAATAACTAGAATGTACCTCAGGATCTGAATATGGATAATAATTATTTCGTGATTTTCTTCAGGACTTGAAAATACTAGATGTTCACTGGTCTCTGAAATGCTTTTCCTTCACACCCCTTCACCCAACCATCAACCCAACCAACTTCTTCTTTCAAGTATACACATATAAAAGGGAAGATTTTCCTCGTGATTTTCACACATGATGAATTTATGCCTTGAAACACCAAACAGCACTACCAGTCTGAGGTTTAAAGTTACCAATGCTGTAACTGATCGTCGCAATATCTGGACCTGATTTCAGCGTGCATGCTTTGCTTTTTAAAAAATAAATAATCTTAATAGGGGTTGACATTACTATTACTAAAGTCAAAGACAAAAATAAAATGTGAAATTGTTTTATCTCTTTTTCTGTGCCTTTTCTCAGCTCACTCAGCCTCAGACGGTACACAGACCTGCTCACTTCCCACTTCCACTTGTGCTTCTTCAGAACCTGGTACAATGCCATGCTTTTTGTTAGTCTTCAAAAAAAGAATTTAACTCAGAATATAAGAAAAAGCAAGTAGTTTTAAATGTTGTTTTGTTCCACACACCTTGAAAAGCTCTGCGATGAGCTGGCAAGATGCAACAGTTCTGACTGAGATGTCCAGCTGAGGCTCAGACCACAAGTTCAGATACAACTGCTACAAAGACGGCTCCTTCAGTAGCCATCATAGTCTAACTGAACTGCTCTCTAAAAACCTTCCTGTTGTTATGGCATCGTCAGGCAGATGTGTATTTCCAAAGTTTGTGAGTCACTTGCTGGTTCTCTAAACAACAAACTCCTGAAAATAGTACATACTTTTCAAAAGCACCTATTTTTGAGATGTTCTCCAAATGAAAAGAAACCAAACTTGGCTTTAAAGAAAATACACCGGCAACATCGAATCCATAATGGGATTAGACTTTTCTTTATAGCTCATACAGTAAAATCAATCAGATATGGATTTTGGCCTGTGAGATAAAAGTTTACTTATCAAATATTTCATACAGATTTTCGACTTGAGAATATACTGCCTGTGAACGAGTCCCACGTTTACCTGGCAGTCATTTCAAAGGAGCTATTATAGTCTATCCAGCCAATTATTCTCAGACTAAAATTCCTAAGTAGGTTTTGACTTGATGGACCATAATGACTCAGAAAACCCAATGAACAGTCTGTCTTGTCAATGGTGCCTGCATTATGCCAGCAGAGACAGGGCATGACCCTGTACTCCTAGCAGGGGGAAAATAGCCTGTTGACTTTAATGGGAACTTTATCTCACTAAAGGAGCTGGGAAAGAAAACTGTGTAAAAGCTCCCTCTTGTTTGTATGATCTTCTACAAACTGGGACAGTCCATACCTCTGAAAGCTTCAACAGCTCTGAGGAAGTCATTAGGACTGAGCAAAAAAACCATCAAAAAATTTTAGAAAGGGATTTTAAAATCTCTGTTTTCCAACAATAGCCCTAATGCTTAGGAGCCTTTAAAGAAAAACAACGGGCAAGCCCATGAGCTGTGTATCCTGAACAAAAGAGGGGACAATTAACGTTGGCATAGCGAAGCCCCTTGCAGAAGGAACTATGTAGGAGTGGACCACTGTATTTCAGCACCCCTGTAGGGCTGTGGTGTTCACACATTACACTTTACTACGGGCAGGAGCGCAAGGCACAGCTGAGTTTCTGCCTCCTGGCTGAAGGCAGCAGCTCCCACCAAAGCACAAGGCCAGTCACCTGCCGCACAGTTTTCCAGGGAAACACAACTGGCCAGTGTGGAGGTGGAAAAATTCCTACTGCCTCCTTTCTCCAACCCTCAGCTGCCTACTTCTGCTTTCTGTAGTTTGTCAGCCAGATAAACCCAACTGCTCAGCCAGCCGCCGATGCCCTCAGGAATTTTGCTTGGAGATACCCAGAGGGTGTAATTAGGACTCAGATTAGGCTCCACAGAAGAGTTTCAGGCTCCATACAAACACCAGTTGGTCTCCTAGTCAGTCTCCCAGCTCAGCAAGGATGACTGGCATGGTGATGCCCAATCTGATGCTCACCTCCTGTCTCCCCCATGCCAACACCTAAGCTGGCAGTGACTCAGTCTAGGAAGTCGAACCAGAGGGGAAGGTGTCCCTCTGTTTTAAAGTAAACAATCATAGCTGTGAAGGTTATCCCACAGTGCTGGTGGGAATGAGGGAGAAGGCTCGGTGCTGCCAAAGCAGAGACTTAGGTCAATCAAACTGAATCGTGAACAAAGGTCCTTCAAAAATTCTGCAGACTGACATTTTACCCCTGGAAATTTGAAAAGACTGCCGTATTTCCAAGCATCTCATAAGACACACCTTGAATCAGAAGGCTGCACTGAATTCAATATATTTATCACTGCCAGACACCTGAATACTGTAGACAGCCAACAAAAAAAAGAACTGTAATACTGACATGGAATAAAGAAAGCACTTGAGGGAGACACTGTGAGACCTTTTGTACATGGGATCCATGAGAAGATGGGTGTTGAACTGAAGGATGGACACTGAATATTGTCTTCAAATAATATTGTAACTTTAGATCTTCTGCCTTTGAGATTCTTCTTACGAAACATGCATCATTCAGTTCAGGTTTATGGGATTTTTTTTCCTGTCAGGGTAGGATTTGGGATCCACACTTAAGTTTACATCATCTTTACGAGTCATTGCTCAAGTCCATGTCCACCTTTGCTGTTTGGTTCACAGCAAGATTAAAACATGAGCTACTCTAATATGCATTTACTGACAGCAACTTCACTCAAAGATCACCTAGGATTAAGAGTCCTCTGACAAGTAGAGACATGTTCAGGAGAGCTTTTCAGAACTGGTGTGGTGAAACAAGATGGAGTCAACATGTGAAGGTTTCACTTCCCTCTAAGATATCTGACTATAATTACTGCTTGTTTACTGCAAGCTCATCACGACACTTCAGTCAGGGAACATGACAGGACACTATGGAGACTTCAGGAAAATCCTTCAGACCGTACTCAGGCAACCAGTAATTGCATAAAGTCCATGGCTATTTTGCATGAGTTAGCACTGCAGGACTTGGCATCTGGAGTTCTGAATTCGGAAAGTTTTAAAAATTAGGAGACAAATGGGACACAGCTGCATGCTGCAGTTTTATCTGTGTTTTCAATGCTTCTATAGGCCTCCTCACTCCCAGAACTAAGCCAAACCTCAGCTGCTCCTAGGATGAGAAAACAGAAATTGAAAAACACATACAGGTTTTTACCTCTCTTGCATGGGTGGAAGTTGTATCCAGCTGTTAAACCTGGGATCGTATCGGCTAACAAAGTTTGTACTGTGTTTCCCTGTAAAGATAGATTATTTTGACACTCAGCTGTTTGTTTCATGTATTTAACATCATGATTGTAATATATATTACATATACTTCGCAAGTTGACACCTTTTATGAAGGGTTCCCCCTTTTACAACAATGTATGATTACACTATGTGTACAGTAATAATTCAACAAATGGGGCACTGCAAGGTTTGAATTAGCAGTCACTAGCAGTAAAAGCAGATAGTGATTATTCTTGGTCTTTGTAATAAGATTGTGGAAATGTGTATTCAAATTTACTTATACATGCTGTGGTATTTTCACAGCCACAATAAATCACAGCACTAAACAAAATTACTGCCCAAAAGAGGGCATCCCCACAGTATTTTTACGACTAGAGTATTTTGTTTCAGGTTAAAAATTAAAGGGAGAACACATGCTTTTCTTTCTCCTCACATCATCCCTGTGTGGAACATGGCAAAAACCCCTTGTGCAAATAACCACGAGCTGCATAAGCCATCAGCATGGGGTATGCAGTGTTTGCACTAGATGGTTTATTCTACCATGTACTTTGAGTGTAAGTTGGAAGGAATTACAGATGTGCATCAAAGGGGGAATACACTCTTAAGAGTTTTTATTCCAAGTGTGTTAGCTAAAATATGAAGCATGAGCAACATACACCAGCTAACTAGCTTCTCCCTGCTGTCAAGCCCAAGAACTGTGTTCATGTCTTCACGATATTAAGATTTCACCTTATTTTACATGCAGATTGACATCAAAGCAAGAAAACTGAAGCAAGAGAGTGCATGGCAATTTCCTGTAACACCTGAGACTTCAATAGATGAGCATTTTGAAAACAGAAACCTTTGTTTATGTATGTGTGACTAAAAAATTGAATTAGAGGCTTCACAGGCCAGCAGAATAACCTAACTGCGTATGTCACAGTTCTATAAATGGTCACTGGGCATTCTACAAGGTGAATATTTTTGCATCAGACAAGCCTCTGCAGGACTGGCTTGCTTTGCCTGCTTCATTCCACACTTACTTCAGCATGTGTAAATAGACCATCAAGACTGTAGAGAAGAATAACAGTACAACTAGAATTTGTATTCATAATAATTTAAGATCATGTTTTACAAGAATACAGAGAAAGAAACCACGCTGACCGCTCTGGAAGTAAACTGATTCCCTCTCCATGTTATAAGCATATTCTATATGAGGAGGGTAAAGCAGAAGACTGATGAGTAATGCAGCATTTCCCCTCAAATCCAGCACGGTTTCTCATGAGGACCATGCTGAGTGCCACTCAAAGACGTGACCATCTCAGCACCTTCTCCAGACATAGGGTGAGATCCCCATACTGTAAGGACAACTGGTCATTCTGCCACTGTGAAGTGAGGCATTGCTCTTGGTCCCTGTCTGGACTCCTTTAGTCTACACAGACAGTTTAGAAAAAGAGGCATCGAGAGCTGTAGATTCAGTAAGCAGCAAAACAGTAGCAGCAACAGGCTCTAGGTTTCACTATCTAAGACATTTGCTCATCTACTTGTATTTCAAAAAGCAGAAAGTCAGACTAATATAAATATTGATCCCAAGTTTACACTTCTATATTTTTTTCATTTTTTTTCTAGGTTTTAATGCTGCTGTATTCACTACATCTTTCAGAGCTACTGGGACTTCAGTGCTCATTAGTGACACAGCAGCTTGTTCACTGTTGTCATACAAACCTATAATTTGGGGACCTCGGCTGCCTAACACAACACGTCATACACATACTCACTATAAACACCTCGTATGTAGAAGATTGTATAGTGCAGGGTAGAAGGGTTTAGTAAGACTAGAGTGGGAACGCAGGATAAAATCTGGGTCCTTCACAGGAAGGGAGATGAAATCAAACTAGAACAGGCGCAGAGAAGAGCTACTATGGCAACAGGAAGAACAGAAAGTTTACCTTATGCCAGGAGACAAAGAACTTGGCCCGTTGCACCTAAAAATACATAAGCTGAAAGGGGATAGGAGTGCTGTCTCTAATACTTCAGAGGAACAAATCTCCAGGAGGGGAAAAACTATTAAACTAAAGGCCAGCCTTGGCATGAGAACAAGGTGATTTAGACAGTCAAAGAATATATTTTACTGGATATCAGAATAAGGCTCCTAGTCATTTAGAGCAATTGGGTTCTGTAACAGTTTTCCAACAGGAGTAGTGGGGGCTAGAAATCCAACTGCTTTTCAAATGTAGCTTGGAAAATTTACAAAATGAGACTATATGATTCCTGTGATTGCAGGAAAAGGACTTGATGACCTACTTAATCTGCCTGGTGTAACTGGTTTGACTGCAGTTTAAGTCTGGACTTCAGTTTTAAAGAGAACTCTATTATTTTGCCTTGCTCATCAGTCAGGAGATAGCACGCGTTAGGATGCACCTGTCAGAACTTGGGACAAGTGAACGAAAATCAGGATTAGCAAATCAGGATGATGGGACAAAAGGAGGCAGATACTGTTCTCTGATCTGTAGCCATGCCAAAGGGTGATGGGCTCTGAAGGTTATGAAGGTTGGTCTTAAATCCATGCCTATGTTGTGCACCCTGCTTTCATCAGCACTTACTCATGCAAGAACCCCTTGTGACTGGAAAGGAATAGCCACTGGAGGATGTAAAAAAGTGAGAAAAAATGTCTCCCATACGTTCTGGGCTGTCAGGAAGTCAGTGGAGCATGAAGGACGCATGAGCACTCCTTGGGGTCCATGCAGTTTCTCAAGAACCAGACATTCTGATGGCTAAAGCAATGTCTTTCAATTGCCACCATCTCCATGATAATTCTTTACACTGGAAAAAATACCTGGAACATTCTCATTTGAAGAAGAAGCTTTGTAAAGCCTTGGCAAGATGGTTCCAGGTAGGTCCGTCTGAAGTCCCTCCTGTCCTCTGAGGATAGCAGATGAGGGCCTTAACATAAATTCAAGTGGGTATGTGTGAGCTGCCCCCATGTAGCTGCACATTTAGAGCAAATTGGTCTCAAGAAGGAATATGCCCAGCAGTAGCACAGGATGTAGTTTATGATTTCAAGTCCACTTTCAGTGACAAGTAAGATCCATTTGATAAAGAGATTAGTATAGCAGTGCTCGTACCTCTTTTATTGCTATCTTCTCTACAGAAAAAAATCCCAGCACTGGTATTCACAGGACAGGGAGGTTGGTAGATGTCTTCAGCAACATCTTCAGCTCAGGAGTTGATCCAGATCTAAGCAATCTCAGACCTTAGGTGCTATTCATCTCACAAACAACTGTGTTTGACTCCTATCTCAAATGCAGGATATGTACCCCTTCTACCATCTCTCCAACACCTTGCAAGTCAGTTTCCACATCTTTAAATTGTGGGTAATTACACTTCTTTTCTTTTACCCTTCTTGTGACATGGCCATTTAATTATAAACTGTCTGGAACAAGGTCTGCCTATCCATATGCCTACCCCAAATACAACGGGGGCCCTCACTGGATGGATGTGGCCAACGATCCTAAAAGAAATTGTCATTAGTGATACTGCGATGTCTCCTGTTTCGAATAAAGGACATTCAACAATAGAACTAAAGGGCCCTTCTCCTAAGACATATAGTGATATTCTTAACTACACAAGAAACATGCTTATAGGGTGGCATGGATTGTCTCAGGTTTTAGGGAGTGAACAGATGTAACAATTTTCTATAATTTGGTTTAGTGCAGATGCTGAAATGGGGCATTCACAATAAAATATATGCAGTATATGTAATTTCAGCTGGATCCTCTGGTGTTTTAAAGTAAAAATGTGTACCTGCAAGCTGTTTTATGGTTTCTCAGTCATAATTATCTCTGTTACACAGACTGCTACAACTACAACTCTTTCTTCATGTGCAAGCTTTTTAACAATGTCTTGACAATTCTGTGAATTTTGCAAGGCATGGTATTCTCCTTTTGCTTTGCTCAGAAGCCTGTTAAATTGTTTAATTTCTCTTTGCGGTAAATTTATGAAGTAATCAAATCAAAGAAGGTAGCAGCAGATAATCTATATGAGAAGCTCTTGCTCAAGACTGAAAAAAGGATCAGTTTAAGAATCTCAAAAGTCTAGATAATTAACACATTAACAACTTGAGCTGCGAGTATCTTGTCTGACAATAGAAAAGAAGCATTCATCTACTGCAATTGCATTATTATATTGTGACTGGAAGGAGACTGGAAATGAAGGTTAAAATTCTTAACAGCTGCTGCCTGGTGCATGCACTTGAAAGAGTCTGTTCTGCTGCCTGTGGCATTTCTCAAGGGATGTGGGAGCTGATGAATGACAGAGATGCTAACGCTAAAGTAACAGATATTTATTACATCAATACCAAAGAGTAGCCTTTACTAGGTTCAACAATTAGGCTGAGGGTCCTCAAATTCCCTTGCTAATCACTACATCAGCTGACCTGACAGACAGGAAGGCAGATGCTGCCTTTGCCTTTTAGTATTCTGTACATACCATTAGGGTTCCACTGGTCTTCTCCTCCCAGCACAAACAAGAAGTTTTCCACTTCCACGACACAGTGATGGGCACTGTTGTATGGCATAACTGCAAGCAAAGCAAGAATTCTTTGTCAGCTCAGGATACTGATTTTATCAAATATTTCCTCTTTACCATCTGTTTGAAATAATAAGAGAATGTCACCACAAGCATGTACATCCACTACTTAGCAGCAGACAAAGCCACTTATTAGTAAACTTACGCAATTCAATTTTGCAAATAAATAAGGAAAAAATCAGGAATTCTGGTTCCTCAGTGCCCCCTCGCCTGCCCAAGTACCGTACATGCCGCTCTAAAAAGAACTTGTAAAAAGGGGTGAAGTTGCATGATATTTCCCTGAAAATATGCAGATGCTAGGAATCCTAATATGCTAGAAAACATTAAAAAAACCTCAGCCCAGCTTTGTTCTGCTGGTAATGCTTCCACAAGAAGAGTCAGTATGTTCAGTAGCTTTCTATTACACAGCAATGAACAAGCTGCATTTCCATACAGTTTTAAGTTTTTAAATTAAGGTCCTGCTGATTTAATGCCTTTTCCAAATGTATACGCTTAATTTCCTGTACAATGTCATTAGCAGCACAATCACACATCTTCTATTCATCTAATCAGGAAGCCCTTTAACAAAGATCAAAACTGTGGCATTAGGTTTGCAACATCCCTGTTTTGGGGGGGAGGTATTGTGATTACTACGGACCAGCTACAGATGCGAATGTCTATTTCTAAAAATTTACGTTTTCCACTGCAAATGCTAAAATGCAAAAATAAGGATTACATGTACATAATACACACATATTATTGCAGTGTGCCATACCCACTATAATGATATTATATGGCAAATGCAAACTTACACGGCATTAGTTACCATACCACACAGTAGTTTTGGCCCAGTGACACCAGTAGGAAAAATGATGTCCTTGTTCAGCTCATCATATGGGCACCTTAAATCTAGGTGAGGACAAATGGGGAGGTGATGTGCATGTACAGGCAGGGAACTTATTGCTTGACACGGATCAACAGAGCACTTAGGAAACCAGTGCAGTGGGAAATCAATATGACTCAGGGCCAGCTCTTACTTTGTGCTCTTTTGCCAATGCCAAAAAAAAAAAAAGAGGCAGCCTATCTCACACTTGGATTATTTTGGGTGATATATCTCTCATTTCATTTGTTTTATTATCTTTTATTTTTCTCGGAATGCAGTTGTGCAGTATAGCATATGCAAATAATAATAAGATGAAATATGCGCAGCTTTGCTATTTAGGACACATTTTCTTAAAGATCAAGTGGGCTCATTTAAGCTTCTTACGGAAGTTTTTGCCTAGGCAATGATGAATAAATAAGGTATGTTTTTAGTTTCTAGTAAAGGTCGAATATCTTTTTCATAGTCTGTGCTCTTACAAGTCACATAAGTGAAGCAGTTCTTAAATTAGGCAGCCAGGTACAGTGAAAGTTCATTAATTAAGGTTATTTGTTACTGGTTCACTTTATATTAACTGGGAACTAACCTTATACTAGACACTGCAAAAGACTTTTTACTACCTAGAGATTCCTACAATAGGATGAAAGAATGAAGTAGATTTTTGCTGTCTTTTGAGACACCATATCATCATTATCTCACTCTTTAGTCTTAGACATTTTCCTGTTTTAAAATCTTCTCTCTCAAAACCACAGAACTTTTCCTGATTGTGGATTCTTGTAGTAAATAAGGAATTTGGTCTCCCATGAGAAATTTGCTGCCTTCCTTAGATGCTTTTTGGGACCCTTCCTCTCAAGAAGAGACTCCCCAGGATCAGTCTGCAAGGGCTTCAAGTTTTAAGTAATACAAAGCTCTATTATGGTTTCAAATTAGGTCTAAGCTGGTGGCTGCACCCTCAACTTCTTCTGCTGGTCAGTCTGGAGAGCTCCAGCATTTATAGAAAAAACTGACTGCAGGCAGCACACATGCATATTTTTCATGTTGTGTTTTCACTTTGGCAAACACTTGTGTTTATTTATCCACCACATTGACACAAACAGGGTCAGTAGAGGAAGAAATTCTGCTTTAAGCTTTTCTGCTGTTCCCATGCATATAAGGTATGCAGTAAGACTCCCATAATTATTATGATAATTAAACCTTGAAAACTAATGGCTTAATCCTGGCTCCTACTGAAATTGATGGCAACATTCCCACTGAGACAGGATTGGGCCCAAATAACCCAAACTACCATCCATAACTCACGGGAAAGCTAAAAGGAAGCTTGCCTTAGAAAGGAGAGTACTATTTGGCCTTCAGAAAGAAAGGTGACTGCAATAAAACACTGCAGACCTTTACTGTGACCTTTGTTTCTCTCAGAGCTTTGGGGAAAACTCAGTTCTTAGTCTCATGAATCTGCCCGTGGGGCTGAAGAGAGCTGGACAAAACACGGAGGATGGAGCAACACTGTGGACATCTAAGAGGAAGGGAGCTTTGGGCACTGTAACTGAGAAATCAACCACCTCACAGCCTTTCTCCTCGACCCCTGAGAATCATGGGTTACACACAGAAATCAAAACTCCGTGAGTGAACAATTTTTTTTTTCCACTATAAAATGTCACTTGAGAGCACTGAAGACTTGCACTGTAAACTCTGATTCTTGTGAACACACACCCAGATAGGACCTAATTTTTCATAGACAACAGTCAAAATTACATGGCAATGAGCATGCTAAATTCAGTATCTAGTAGGAGCAATTTTCTCAAACTCACTGGGCTTGCCAGGGTGTAACAGGAAGAATTTGGCCCATCACACAGTCTGGCCAGGCTGCTGCTTTCATTAATTTTATATGAGTCTTTGTCTGCTGTTTTGCTTTCATAGTGTGAAAATTCCATCTTCTCATTTTTTGATTTCAACTCATTGGAACACCTGCCTGCCCCACAAAAAGGGTATTTGAAGAGAAGTTTGTACGCCACGCTCAAACACAGCCCGGCGTGAGTTTTTAGCGTGTCAGTCAGTGAGTTAGAGGGAAAGGGTAAGGAGAAGCTAATCAGGATGAAATGAGATTAAAGGCTGTCTAATTTTACAGCAACTGTGATCCATCAGCCACTGTGAAAGTGACAGTGGAAATGAATGATGGAGACAGACAGGTGGGGCTGTACATTTCACTGATTTATCCTCAAATGCACTGGGCCTTATTTTATTGAGTGAACATGACCGCATTTATCATGACTGTCATCTAAACCCACTTCCCTCCATTTAAAAAGGTCACTTTACTAGGAGGGAGTAGGATAGAGGCACTTTCAAAATAGATTTAAAATTTAATAACACATGTTTATAAAACCCTGTGCAAGAATTCTTAACTTTATTAAAGACTGATTTAAAAAGAAGGTGAAAACACTATTAAAAAGAGGAGAAGATAAAAAAAGCCATGGTCATCTGAGGAACATGTTTAGATACCAAGGTGATGGGTGCCAGAGAAATATGTGAGATAGACAGATATAAACAGATTAGTTGGAGTGGGCAGAAACCACCTCTCCTAAGTCCCTGCCGCTCACACGCATTTCCCAAAGCTCAGGATGCTCATCCTTTCCTGGACCAAGAGCACAAACAAGTCCAAACAGCCCAGTTGAAGACAGCACTCCCACCAGCCCCCTTCCCATGCATTTGATGTATGATTGGTAGGAGACCCTTGGTAAGGTGGGAGGCAATTTCTCAGGTACAGATACATAACATGCAAATCTTTCTAGGTCAAAACCAAATGGAAGATTTATACTTAAGAATGATCTGGAAGACAGTGGAGTGCAAGACTGCAGTGGTGTTTGCTAAAAAATACTTCACTACACAAGATCAGTGACATTGTGCAGGAGGTGACACTCAGTTGTTCTTCAGATACAGATGCAGGTAGAAGACACAGCAGCACTGCATATCGGGATAGATATCCCAAGAAGAAATTCTTCACATATGCCAAAGCTCAGCTAACAAAAAGTACCAGACAATGTTCTGGGACCTACTTTCAAAATCAGAGACTACAGGTCATAGCCAAGTGCTCATGAAATCAAACACTCTCAACTGTAACGCCTGTGAGGTCAACCAGGTGCAATGATGCTTCAAAGGCACCTCCATGATACACCTCACGCAACTAACAAGCAACAATGTGTGCTCTTTGTCTTACCCAGTTTTGCTTAGTTTCTGCCAATAATCGCACATTTAGGAAACAGCATCTGGTTGTTCTCCATACATTAATCAAAGGGTCATCAGTTCCTCCTCCTCCTTACATGTTCCCCTGTCTATTGTCACTTCAACACTAACCACCAGGGAAGAAGGGAGAACCGGAATAGCACTTCTCAAGACAGGAGGAAAATGAGCTCTGGTCCCAGGAGATCTGAAATCTGTGATACAGCCTATAGCCAATCCCCTGCTCTGCTAAAAACTCCTCTCAGAAATTGTACTTGATTCCTGTACTCAAAAAAAACCCCCCAAAACCAAACAAACCAACCAAAAACCCCAAAACCAAACCCCAACAACAACAATAAAACCAACCCCATAGATTTTTCACTGCCCTGAAGCATTCAGCTGCTTGAGATACAGGAGGTACTGCAAGGAAAGCCAAGAAATCTCTTCCTCAACTACTGCACAGCTTGAGCATAGCCCCTGCAAGACTCAGTACACACCAAGAAGTCATGCTCAGCATCTCTAATGACCTGTGCAGATGACGCAAGAGAAGAGTGTGTTTCCAGAACAAGGATGTCATTATCAGAGAACATATGGATTCAATAATGACCTTCCACAATATTAACAGCCTATCCTGTTGACTACGTAATATTCAACTTCTACTTCTTGAAAACTGGTTATTTCTGCAGCTCTGAAGAGGGCAGAGCAATGAGAGATGTCTCTTTCCAGTACAGAAGGCACTTACAGACTCACTTTAGGAGACTGTGATTTGCTCATGGCAGACGCAATATTCATGCAGAGACACAATATTAATTTCATTCCCAACCCTATCGGCAAAATGCTGGGCAGACCATAGCTGGTTCAATTATTACCTGAGAACAAAGTATCAGATACTGTTCACTTTCTGTGTTTCATACATCATTTGCAGAAAGACTACGCATTTATTACAGAATGCTACTTGTTATTTCTCACCAAGGACGTTATATAAATAAATGCTCTGATTCCTCTGTGAATTGTTCTCTTCAATTGTTTGTTATTTAATAACTGTGGGGAAAGACTGACTACAACAAGTATGAAATTCTAGCCTCGGTGAACGTGGTGGTAGTTTTGCACTGGCTTTAAAGGCATCAGATATTAATCCACTGGTATTTTCTGCTCAAAAGATAATGAAATAAAGTTAAAAGAAGAGAATAATCAACATAGATGGCAAATACCCCTGTTAATATTCCTGGCCAAACTACATTCTGTCATCTCAAATTCAAGGAAATACATGTGAAATGTTTTTTCTAGTAACATGCCAATGTCAGTCTTGAGTCTGAGCTCAGTTCATTGGGGGAAGCGTGGGAAAATACAACAGCAGTTACCAGAAGCAGAAAACCTTATGATGAAGCACTGTGCCTCAAAGTCACCTTTGAGGAAATATAACTGATACAGCTCTGCTCCAGCTGCACCACTGAGAACACCATCAGCTCAGCTGGAAACTTCACCACCTCTTCCTTCCCATGCCAGTTTTGTGGCAGCTTCATTCAAGCCATCACAAGTAGGATGGGCACAGAGCTGCTGAGTTAATCCCAGATACAGTCCATACTTCAACTGAGGCTACAGGATAACATGAGCACCAAGAAAGAGTTATCTGAGCAGATCAAAGTCCATTCCCAACACAGTGAATGATACTTCGTATTAATTAGGGTATTTCTCATTTTGAAGATATTTATTAATAATGAAAAAAAAAATTTCATTCAAATGTCAAGAGTTATCCTTTTATACATTCTCTGGAGTAACACCAGCCAGGTTTTTCCAGAGGCCAGGGGGTTCCTCGGTTTAGTTGTTTTAATGGGCTAAAATTTTCACGTGAGTGTCTAAAATAAGAAACTTAAATTCATGCTGACACACCAGATCAGGCAAACATAACATCAGGAATAGCTGGCATGCTCAGCTCCCTCCTGAGATAAATTTCTTTAGTTAACTTGGCTGCAAGTTCTGAGTACAGACCTATCTGTTTCCATGGGTGAAATTCTCCCTATGGCAGAATGTTCTATTGAGTTTTCAGCAACATATACATTGGCTGTTTGCATTAACAAATTTTATCCATACATTTTCAAAGCTGCAAGCACCCATTTGGATTTCATTTGAATAATAAAGCTGCCTACTTGGATCAACAGTGCTCAAACAAGGTAGAAAAATACTGCACTCTCACCTTAAAAACTGATGTTCCTGTACCAAAAACCTGACACAATCTTCCCCCTGAAGTGCATAGAAAACCTACGCACACTCTGCTGTGCTCCCTTGCTGCCTTTCCCATGGGAATGACTCCGTGCAGCTGAGCTGTTGATGCAGCTCTGAGAAGCTCATGTAAGCAAATACACCAAACATCTTGTCATGACTTGGAGCAGAGGATGTAACGCATGGTCCTGTGGAAAGGTTCAAAGCGACAATTCTAGTTTTATTACTCTCTGCTTACCCACCTACTTGCTGAAGGTTGCCCCTCGCCATCCAGATGCCCCACGGATTTCCACAGACCATTTATCAAGAGACACTTGTCCACCACCATGAGTTATGCAATGTTACCTCAGTGATGGCTGCTCCGCAGCAGAATATCTTGTGTACCTACTCAGGCCTGGGTTTACAATCACTGAAGTAGAGCCCAACATGTATTCCTGGGAAATGACATCTCGTCACATCATAACAGTCTGTCTCATGATGTGACATTTCGCACAACAAAAGCTTCTCATGGACGAAATGATGAATAGTCCCTGATGGGAGAAAACCACTGCAGAGTTGCTAGAGAGCTCTGGAAAGACGTATTACTTTGTCCCACAGGGGGCTTTCAGATTCTCCAAGATGTCAGCTCAAGGACATGCATTCCCTTCTCCAACAGTGCCATGGGGCAGAAAACCATAACCAGGAATGGTGTGTTAATGCCCAACTGCTTGTGACCAGTCGTATTCATTTATGGCTCAATTTCTACCTGACCTTGAGATGCAGGCATTCTCCTGGTCTCCTCTGAAGGCAACCTTCCAAGCTCAGGACAATCACAGCCCTTCCTTGTGTTTCCCTGGCTGGATCCTGTTGATGCTCCTCGGGGACCCATATCTTTAAAGGCAATCATCACATGCAGCAATGTCTTACTTGGCCCCTACCACCCCAAAAAATGAGTCTTTCACAATCTTCTCTCTCAGTCTCACTAGTTCCTACTCTGCTCTCAACTCTTGACTAACATACTACTTTAGAGTTACCAAAAGGTTTTTTTAATTCCCACTAAATCTGGCAGTCATTCCAGAAGAAGAAAATGCGATTTTCCATTTGGAAAACTCTACATGGAGGAGGGAGGTACCCATATTTCACCCTATTAAAAAAGCAGTTTTGATACACCTAAGTTCATTCATAATAGATAAATGGAATTTGCTGCTAAAATTAACTGCTATGGATTTTTCAGATTTTCCTTTTAAATACTTCAGTATTCGCAAATGAAAGATCTTGTTTACAACAAAGTCCAGCCCATACCTAAAGACCTAAGGCAGAAGATGGTGGAAGGATCTGTCCAGTGCCTACCACCTGGAAAAAAAATCTTCCTTTCGCACAAGATATACACCTCATATGGGTATCTGAAGAAAAGCCTGGAACTCCAACATGCTTAACTTCCAGCATGCCCAATCACAGCACGCAGAGGCAGAAATGTCCACATAGGAGCTATACAAATACAAATACAGAAGGAAGCACAGGAATCGATCCACATAAATTAGGTGACACCAAAGACTGGTTTCTCCAACAGAAACCAGGCAGAAATGTTTCTCTCCTAGACCTCTCCCCACAGATGAGCTCCTAAGGAAGGGAAATGGCAGAAGGGAAATGGCAGACCCATGGACGATTTTCAAATTCAGGGCAGGAAATTTGACCGGGGCAACAAAAACACATACTTATGCAAAATTTGCACAGATTACTTACTTTGTAAATCTATACACAGAAGACAAAATGAGAATGTATAGCTGAAAAAAAATCCATTAATAGATGTGGACTAAACTTATGTTAATTTTCTTCTGCTTTGTATAAAAACAGTACTGTTTAATATTTTGTGATGCGTACTCATAACAATCCAAAAAATTCACTCCATATGAGTACTCATACCAAAAATTTTGTCCTGTGTTCTCTAAATCTTTTGTGGATTTAGAAAGCATCCAGTCAGGAAACAGACGGAAAACCACGTTTCTCGAAACTGAATACCAAGCTGAGTATCGCAGCACAAGTAGCTGCTATTTAAATCAAGAGGTGTCAAAATTCTTGGGCTGAACCATGTTCACGAGGAATCACAAATAATTCACAAATCACACACTAATGCATGGTCCCGGATGGCTGAAAAACAGGATGAAAGGTCATGTTAATTCAAATCACTGGCTGTGCTGGCACTGCAGGATTCAACATAGAAAGTCGACTAAAGTAAAGCTGTTGTGATCAATCCCAAATACTTAAAATATACATAGCTAAGTATCCTCAACTGGCTTGCATCTTTAGTTGAAGACATTTATTTTGCAAAGAGTACTGTTCAGCAAAGTGTAATTTTCACTTAGTTAGGTGAAGGAAAGTGAGGATTGAGGCACAGTGTCTGCATGAATGAAAATGGAACTCACTGTGCTAGTAAACATGGCTTGGACAAGGTTCTGGTGGAGACTGAAGAACGGAATGAAACTGAAAAGGGCAGGGATGGATCCGGACAAGTCAGAGGGGACATGACAAAAGTACTGGGACTGGAGGAAGAGACAGCAAAATCTGCAAACACAGCAGCATATACTGATCCAGAACTCTAAGTTCTGCAGTCTTCACATTCCTCTGCTGTCAGCACATCCAGGTGGAACCCAGTCATGTTTACACCCCCTGGTTCCTTCTTGCTGAAGGTCCAGTCCCATGCACATCAGAGGTCTGTGGAAACTGTCACTGCAAAAAACACTTCAGCCCCTTCTTGTCTCAGGATCCGTTATTCTTTGTGATGGCCGATGCACGCATGAAGCCAAGAAATAAACAATTGAGAAAGCACCTTATTTTTTCTAAGGTGCATTGAATTTAATCCTGATCTGTTCCCCACTAGGCTTCCCTGCCTGGCCTCACAAATTGGAGAGAGCAGGAGTGTGAGGCCATGAGAAGAAGGGAAGGGCTGATGTATTAGCAGCAGCACCAGTTTGGATCAGCTCGTAATGGTTGTGAAACTTCAACCTCAGCACATAATACGAAGCCATAACCCAGTGTTGCTGTGGCCCTGTTCCTCTTACAGCCCAGGCAGTCCAGGCCACTCCTCATGCTAGCATAGTCTCTCCTCAGACCCCCTCAGTGAGTCTTTTCAAAGCAAGAATCTGGCAGAAAAGTGATCCTGAAAAGAAGAAAGTATATTTTCATTTTGGTTTAAGCTGGTTTTTTTCTACAGCTACACATTTCTCCTGTTCTGAGAACACTAATTTACCTGTGCTTCATTTTCAGAGCCTGATTTGATCCCTGTGCCTGATATGCAGGAGTGCTCTGTGCTCACTGCTATAACAGAAGTAGGTGGGAGAGGCCATCGAGTCTTGAAATAGGCACCCCAAAATAAAGGATACCTTTGACTTTAACCACATTGCACCTCTGTTCCTCATCTGCAAAATGGGAACAATGATAGACCATGCTTCTCAGAAAGAGGATGGGAAAAAATATCACACTGAATGTTCATGAAGCAGTCGGCCCCTGTTGTTGTGAAGTCTGTGAAGAAAACCTTGTGAAAAAATTGTCTTCTGAAGATTTCAGAAGCATGTGACAGACAGGATCTACCTGCTGAACAACACAGGAGAAATGCTGTGAGCAGAAATTCAGCGCAGTCCCTTCCGTGCACTGACGTGTGACAAAGAATAGTGTGTGATATCACTGGAGATTTTATCCTAGTGCTTATGCAAACAGAGGCCGAATTAAGGTTGCAGAGGCAGCTTAATTCTCACATTTCTTAACTCCAGAGGGCTTAGTATCGCAGTTTGTCTAACACTGTCTCCAAGCTGGGTGCGTGGCCCTCGTGTGTGATCCACCCCAGGTGTGACAGACAGCTAACACCTTCCTGCTATTCCAGCATCTCCGAATCACCCACGTAGGTGCCGCAGAGTCCGAAGTCTAAGAAGCCCATGGCCGGAGTTGCAGGAGCCCTCCTCGCCCTCCTCCTCCTCCTCCTCTTCCTCCTCCTGCTGCCGCATTTCCTTGCCGCCGGCAGTGTGAGGCTAAGCCACTAGATGGGGTGCGGTGTGCTCGGCTCCCCCCTCCCCGGGGAGAGGCGTTTCAATCATCTTTTGGCTTCAGGTTTTGCAGCCAACCAAAAAACAAAAGAGGTGAAACGCAGCACAGAAAAAGGCATAGCCAGCTTCCTCCCAGGCAGTTAACTTCTGCTTGTTCCTCGTGTTCGGCGTGAAAGGGAAGAAATCAAACGGAGTACACAAACCCCGGGGAATGCTCGGTGCATCAATCCTGGCGGATGCGGAGCCCCCACCGGCTCCCGCTGCCTGCAATGGGCATGGCAGGTGCTCAGGCTTTGGCACGGGTATCAGTCATACCTGCTTTGCCTCGTCTTGTCTCAGCTCCTCGAACCCAGACTGCGCAAGGATCAGTCAGCGATTTCTCTGGCAGTCCACACACATCTGCTTTTCTACTCCACGCGCCAGTCCCAGTGAAATATAGCAGGCACAGTTCCCGTCCCCACCAACGCGCCGCCAAATCTCTCTCCCTCTCTCTCTCCTAATAATGATCTGGAAGGTGGGTAAAAACAACATGCTCGCTTTTAACAAAGAGCATGCTTCCTCATTACAGGGGTAAGGAAGAGGAAAGAGGACGTGAGGAAACTGTGACACAAAAAGATAACTACAGAATTAAAGGGGAAAAAAAGAATCCTTTCTAAAAGAGTCAGTCCTTTCCAATGGAAAGACAGTGCTTTACTCAGTTAACCCCCAACTGAACTGCATAATGGTGGCCAGATTACAGCTCTCTTCTCATTTCCCTAAAGGATTTTTTAGGGAAGGCATAATGAAGCTGAAGCATGCCTAGTCCATCCAGGAAGGAGCGAAGGGACTTGTATTTACCTGCATTTCCACTGCTGCTGAATTATACCTTCTCTCATTCTTCCCCAACAGCTTACAGGAAGAATTGTCCCTCTGAAGGTACCAATAACAGTACTTATATTAAACCTGTATATAAAATACAACCAAACGCTCCTTCCCAACATCCAGCTTCTTCCATCTTCCCACAAAAATACCAACATCCTAGATCCCCTGCACAGTACCCTCTCACGACCTGGCCCGGCCTTGTAAGCTCCGACAGACTCCTTCTTCTCCATGGCCAAGAGAAGGAGAGAAAAAAGCCAGGATGATTTTGAAGTCAGTCTTTTCTTTTCCTAGTATGGTACGAGCAGGGAAAGTCCTGGTCAGCAGAGGAAGACTACCTGAGAGCAGCTGCTGGGAATGCTCCTAACACAGGGCAGCAGTACTGGCAGGCGCAAGCACATCCTCAGTTCTCCTCTTTACCCCAGCAATGGAATAACTGGGTTGCAGAGGCAGCTTAATTCTCAGAATTAAATCTCAGAATAATTAATTCGGAGATGCTGAAGCAGCAGGAAGGTGTTAGCTATCTGTCAGACCTGGGGTGGATCACACATGAGGGACTCGCACCCAGCTTGGAAAGCGTGTTAGGCAGACGGTGATACTAAGCCTTCTGCAGTTAAGAAATGTGAGAATTAAGCTGCATTTTGCAGTCTGTCACAGACAATACTGCACAGACTGATTTCCCTGCAAGTGTCTCAAAAACCACCTTGAAAGAGCCACACGCAGGGGTATACCCAAGTGGCAGTGCAGCACTTGGATTTGGCAGGATTGCACCCTAGCTGTGAACTGGGAGAGGAGCACGGGCAGACAGAGGCATGCCTGCCCAACAGTATGTCCCGTCACACACCCTGCAGGTGAAAACTCAATTTAACTTCCATTTCCAATGAATTTGGATTTTCACAAAGAGAAGCAGATGTAAAAAATGTGGCAGAAAAAGAAACACAAAAGAAATAAAATAAGAAAGTGCATTTGAGCTGTTCTTTTTTAAATTCATGGCAAAAGTGCTGATAAAATGCGCAGTGCATCACTACTGGACATTAATGTAGACCGATCCTGCCTAAAGAGTTTGCAGTCTTTATATAAATTAATAAAGACAGAATATAATCCCAAGTGCAGTGCACTTGATCATATATATTAATATGGAGACTGCTGATCCACATCTGGCTAAAATAAATGTGTTTTTACACAAATTAGGTTACCACTGATACAAAGTTTTGATTCATACTACAGAGCACGAACAGATGATCAACACTATTGCTTTGGTGTAGCACTGTGCTTGAGGAAGTCACCACTTACCAGCTGGGCTGGGGTAATTGCTTCTAGTCTCTTACAATTAGAATAAGCCACTAGCTTAAACTACCTTAAGCACTGATTACATTGTTTAAATGAGCACATTTTACCTTACATTTGTAACCACTTAGGAACACCAGCAGTAGCAGGCATTGTGGCTCAACTAGTGGGTGCTACCTCGGGGAAAAGCCGATCAGCTGTATCTCTTGCAATCCTTTGGCCACAACAGAATTACAAAAGATCCAGACTCAATAAACTTCCACAGGTGGCAAACAAACAAGAATAGCAACCACCTGCAAAAGGAGCTGATACCTTTTATGCCACTGTACCCTATTCACACAGAACTAAAGCATTGAAATTTTGCACTGACTCTACATATGCCAAGAAGCAGTATGGAATATTTATTACAGAAATAACTTTGTTAAAATTCTGCAGAGTCCTTAAAGTCAAACTTTAGACATTAAGTCTAGACTTAATGTCTAGACTTTAGACATAGATAGCTCTGTATGATCAGCTGTATTTAGGCTTTCAAATGGTAAGTCCTCTGATTTATTTTGTTTTCTGACATAAAATACTTTTTGGTGTTCCGCAATATGTGGAACATCTGAACGACTGCAAAAACCTGTCTGGGACACTCGCTGAGATCCATTTCACTGGAACTTCACAAATAAATTCATTCCTATTGCAGCACCAGGGTGCATAAACATAGTTTTGATAAAAATGAATACTAAGCAAGTTTGCAAAAATCTTGTCTTCAAATCATATTACCTTGAAGGCTTAGTTATTTGTTCTCTACTCTACAGTACAAGTGCTGATAACCCAAAGCATTTTCAAAAATTACAAGCCAGACCACTATACCCAAGACACTACATATGCTTGATGCCCCTTCAATTTACTTTCCTCAATTTACTTTCAATTGACTTTTAATTTTCAACCATAAGATCAAAACCTCCCATTTGAAAAACAATCAGTTGAATCACAAAGCTTTGTCTTAATATACTAAATGTGCAAGATCAGAGATAAAGTTGTTGGCAACACAGCTAATGTAACTCTGCAGCAAGTTCCCTGAAGTAATCAGAATTAGGTACTCAGTTACGCTTTATTTGGGCACATGACAAAGGGCAGTATTATTGTTGTGCTCTGAGGGGACAGTCCCAGGGTAGAACTGTGAGTACTAAAATTGTTTTGGTGTGGTGTAGTGATAACTGAACTGACTTCACGTTACTGACCTAGCCCCAGCTGGTGTGCTCTCAAGTTCTCCTTTGTTTTAAAGGTCCCAGTTGGTCAAGGGCCCAAGTTCAGCAGGTGCTGTATCCACCAGTGGCAGGAAACAATGCATTAAAAAGGCATAAATAAGTGATCAAAAATGGGTAAATTGAATATTTCTTCCCAGTCCCAGTTTTCAGTATCTGTCTGTGGGTTGCTCTACCGGACAACCACAAACCATTTAGAAGCAGAACAGACATTAAATTCTTAATACGATTCACCCATAGATTTCACAGAGTGATATGAATTTGGTCCACACCACTCTCTTTTCTTACCTCTAATAGCCCAGACTCTCCTTTGCTTGTGTGGGTTTTTTTTCCTGCTACACTTGCCTGACATTTTTGCACCAGCCTCTGGAGGCCACCCAAGATGGATTCCAGCTGGCGACTCATGAGCAGCTCTGGTGTCTGCCCTCACTGTCCAACCCAACCAACCAAAACCGGTCACTCCTCAACCCCACCTGAACCCTCTGTGGGGCTCCTGACACCCAAAATTGGTGTGCAATCATTCATTTCCCACTTTAGTGCTATTTTTGCAGCCTTGCTTCTGTGAAGAGGAAGAGGATCCCCACCGCTGGCTTTGCACCCCTGGGCGACTCCAGCAGCCACTGAGGCCTAACCCTGCAGCATCCTGCAAAGCCTTTGAGCCTCAGGGGAAACACAGAGCCCTCAAGACCATTTTTTGCATACTGCAAGAAGGTAATTAGGGACTTCAGGAGAAGAGGTAAAAAACCATGGTATCAAGATGTAGCTTCATTCCCATTGAACAGCACTGCTTTGTGCCATGTAAAGCCAGAACACTTTTCCCTCACTTTCCTGATGACAATGAATTATTTCCCAATACTGAAAGTTTCAAATGAAAGCCCTGAAGTGGCTGCAGCTACTTCAGGTGAGCACCAATGCTTTACCTGGTGGGGAACCCCTTTCCATGGCAGCCCTGCCTCTCTGAGGAGAAGCCAGGCTGCTAAAATAAAGCTGCTGGAGTGAAGCCAAATCATGGCTTCAGGAAAAGGGATGCTGTGTCAGGGTTTTATTGATGTTGTAAATCTTCGCAGTTAAGAAAAATCAAATTTCTGAGTGCTGAAGTGATCATTTCTTGGAGCAGTGCTAGAGACAGCCCGGGAGCTGACAGAAGGACAGTGGCTCCAGTCTTGCTGGGCGAAATATGCCCCAGTGCAAAAAGCCTCTGTAACATCCTGCACATTAACAGGGCTTAAGTTGGAGGCTTGAGTATTGTATAAACCCTTACATGGGACATCTCTGCCCTAAACATGGCTTTCTTTCCTGGAGCTGAAGTTAATGGGAGCCAGTAAATGCCCAGCTGATTCCAACAGTCGTGATTTTGCTGAATAAAACAAAGTTTAAACGAGCTTGTGCAGACATTAGTGGTAATGCAGCTGGGAGACAAGGGCTGCACGGGGACTAGCCAGAAGGCTGGGATTTGGACACTACAGATCATCCAGCTCTGTGCTACTGGCTGCCATGGTACTTAATATAATTGCAGTCCTCTGGAGAGAGTATATAGATAAACTCTGTCCTATGTTAATGCACCGTCATACAGAGTTGTTTACAGGCGGTACTTAGTAAAGTACTTAAGCATGTATTTAAACAGGCTGCTGAACATCAGTGTGATTAATACTTTGCTGAATTAGAGATATAATATGAATACGTTTTTCTGCTGTTGCAGTTTTTCATTATATACACTTATAAGCTGGACATAAGGATTTTCTTTCAGTTTTGCATCCAGCAAATGAGTTAATTTGGGAGTCAAATTCTGCCTTAGTTATGCCTGCACAATGCCTTTCATATGCATGAGGGCAGAAGACTTCTCTTTAATTGGACTTATTTTTTGTTAGTCTATAATCAAGAAAAAAACCAAAACTGGTTCTTTCTTTCTGATCCTGCAGCTCTTTGACATTCCTTTCATGTCATTTCAGTCAGAAAAGTATCTTTTACATATGGTGTGTATGTTTGTTAAGGCTGTGCACATACAGCAGCTGCAATTCTTGACCAGCAAGCAAGCAGCTGCTGTTGAGTACAGATTGGAGCCACACACTTTGTTATTCTGCATGTAAAACTGGGGGGGGAGGGAGGAGAAGAGAAGAAACATGGCTCTTACATCACTCATCATGGTAATTCTATTTAAATATATTTTAATGATTTCTAACAACATAATTTGCCAAGCCTCCCCACCTCAAAGTGATGAAAGCACATCTCTCTCTCAATTTTTTCTTTGCTGCTTAGCCTAGGAGGAACATTTACCATCTTCTAGTTCAAGTTTTGGAGACAAACCTTTTTTTCAATCCGTTTATATACATATATATATATATATTTTAAAATAATCAGAACTCAAAGCACTGGCCTACTCGTATACATTAATGTCATCACTGCAGAACCATCACTTTACTTGCATTTACTTGCAGTTTCTACTCACAAGGAAATAAGCTTGATTTAATAGTTTTAGCTACAGCCATCTCAAGAGTTGAAGATTTCCCCCCCCAAATTAAAACTAAATCGTGTGCATTAAATACATTATCTACTTGTAATAAAATGGGAATATTTAAAATGATTCAGTCACAGATAATTTGTTGCTGCAAACGACAGGATCGTATCAGTCACTGGCCACTCTGGGTGTTTGCTGAGCTCACGGAAAGCTCGGGTAGGCTTACCCACTTCATGGAAAACAGATGTTCACACTGTGGAAAAGATTCCTATTCCCTTTCCTGATCTCAAGGATCCTGAGTGGGATCTTTCATGCTAAACAGCCGGGGTGCTGGGCTTGCTCACCCACCTAAGCCCTCACATGCAGGTTAGTCCAGGGCACTGCAGCTGGAAACCAGCCACCCTTCCACACCAAAAATACAGCCCAGTTTATTTCACACTCAGCCCCCAAGAAGCCAGAAGAGTGACTCTCCAGAACATCTCTGGAGGGTCTCGAAGGCACCCCTTTTTTTCATCTCTGATGGTGGATCTGCTCACAGTCAGAGGTGTCACAGCCATGGGGCAAGGTAGGGCAGCTCATACTACAGCTGCCTTTGTTGCTCCTGCCTGGCACATACCAGAAGACACCACTTGTCTAAACTGATGGGAAGGTATATGTTAAAGCAATTAATAATTTGCCCTAAAAGACTGAGGCCAGGCCAGGATTTGTCCCTTTCCTAGTGCTCAGGCTGATCTTAAGCAATGGGATTTCCACCATTTCCTATGGGAGATTATTCCACAACCTAATAGATCTCAATGTCAGGAAGTTTTTTCCTGATATTCAGCCATAATTCATATCCATGAATTATGAGCTACTGTCGACATCACATCCATTGAGGCATTCCTAGAGCCTGCTTCATTTAAAATTATATGCTCTAGTTATGCAGGGTTTCTGTGTACTAGGGCAAAATGCTTTTTCTGCAGGTTAATTCATTACTATTCAATTTGTTAACACTTCTTTTCTCGGTGTGAACAGTCACTCTGCAGTTGCATAACCTGTATAGTAGCACAATCTCCATTTGGGAGTAGAATCACAATATATAAATATGACAAAACAACATACCAAAACCCATCCCTGTAAAGACATATTAGTCTGTTCCTGCAGATACTCCAGCATTCAGTTAAATCAAAGCAGTAGCTCATACAACACCTGGTATGAGACAGAAAGCTTAGAAAAAAACTCTCCTCAAGTATGTAATAATTTTTATTTCTGTCTTAAACAGAGGGAAGGTAGGGAAGTAGGGGGGGCAGTATAGGGAAAGGGAAAGGGATGGGGAAGGGAAGGGAGAAAGGAATTTAAGGGAAGGGAGAAAGGAACTGTGAGAAAATAGAGGAAAACTGAAAGGAGAATGACTTCCTATAAACGATGAGCCTCTACAACACAGTAAGAACATACAACAGCAAATGAAGTCGTGGATGCAAAATGTTCACTTCTTACCACTAAGGCACTTAGAAAAATGGAGAAAGCTAAGGCAGGCTTCAGAAATTCGTCTTGCAAATAATTATGTACAAAACACTTCTAAGAAGGAAACTGCCTTTTAAGAACATTTGAGAGGAGAAAATTCAGAAAACGTACCAATTTCTCAAAGAAATCTGAGGATTTCGATGAGAGTTTTTTATTATTACATTTTACCCAGCTAGCAGTGTTCTGCCATCCTGTTTGCAACCCATTTGTACATAAATGCCACATTAACCACTGGAAAAGGGAATGCTTTCCAAAGTAAGAAACTAGAAACACACCTGAGTTCATTTTCATCTCCGTATGTGCCTAGCTCCCATTAATGCTACATAAATCCTAGAGCAAGTAGGTAAGAATAAACACACAAATTTTACCTGGAATCATCTAAAAAGCAGAAAGTGATGTTTGCAAGGAGCACTGGACTTGAACAGTGACATATAATTTTGTGTTAGAGTCATTCCAGATGACTGATTTTTTCAGAGACAGTGGCCAGATAGTATTGAGTGACCTACACAAACAGGTCTGGTGAAAATATTTTGGCAATACTTCCGTTCACTGGCAATTATGCAACTTTATTGAAATCTGTATCTAGCCAGGTGGGACACTTGCTTTGGACAGAAGACAGGACAACGCAGCTCCCAGTTCCTCCTGGACCAGACACGTGTACATAGCAGATAGACAATGCCTATAGGCTGAGATAGACTCAAAATGTTGCAGAGCCTCCAGGTCAGCATTATGCCCACATATCTACATTCTGTTGATCACCTGGTCAAGTCATAGCAACTTGTCATTTGTAAGTAGGCAGTTTCTGGTTTGCAGTTAGCCTTGCAAAGCTTGACAAAACTTTCTGTGGCGGAGCTGTGAAATACCCATTGAGACATGAAGAATTCACAAGCTAAAAAATTGTGCTCCAACAGCAACCCTCTTCCACAAGAGATGTTGAGAAGAGAAGGGATGTTCTGGTACGACTATTGTTTTGCCAAAACATTTGAAATAATTTTTTTCTCATTTTGCTTTGGAACTAAGAAGTAGAGGTTGCTGCAAAATGGAACTGTCATCCTCAAGGCATCTGTGAACTCAAGTTGAAAGATGAGTTGGACAAAGGTAAGCTCTGTGATCCAGGAGGAAGGCTTTGAGTCAAAGGTTCTGATGCACTGGCAAGGATATAGCAAGGAGTGGCATCTCCAGGAGCTGGCACCTTTCTCTGTAACACGTCCCCACAAAAGCCTGACATCAGCATCTGCTGTGAAAATGGGGTAACTCATCTGTCTTACACCTGCTGCCTTCTTACTCAGTGCTCCACCGCCTCAGTGCCCGGCCTGAGAAAGGGGCACTCTTCAGTTTTTTGGAAGGGGGTTGTGTCCTGTTCTCTCATCCCACTCAGGTTTTCAATCACAAAGGGTCCTTGGCTGAGCACAGGGAGGGAACAGGACATTTGGGTAACACTTCTGGACTATCCCTGAAAGGAACTGTTTGCCAATGGCATTTTTGAGGATGAAGATGAGTAGGTAGATTCAGACATCTTTGTATATGCAAAAGGAAAGAACAGCCTGGTTTCCACAGAGGTGGGTGTTCACAAGTCCATAACAAAGGGCAGAAAGTAGCCCAGAGAAGCTGAAAGACTGTTGAGGGCTTTAGCACAAACAGACAACGCAGTGATAAGAGTTGTTGTTTCAAAGATACACCATAGCAAGATGTGTAGGGACTGGGAACACATGAATAGAAAGCTATCCAGAATTTACAACACACCACTTTTACAAGTAAGGCACAGGGAACAGAAGAAACAATCAAGTAACACTTTTGTAAAAGGAGAAGCTGACAACATTGTAATCAAAAATAAAAATGTGCACAAAGAGGGCTGACATTTCTTGAAAGTTATCTCAAATGGCAGTGCAGATGAAAATAATATTTAACACATAAATAAAGCAATCATTGTGAGAACCTGCTACATTTTCACCTGCTATGTTTTACTCATTCTGAGACTTCCGTCTTGCTCTTAGATACGCAGGCGTGTGCCATTAATGGCACTTGCACAGTTGAACTCCCACGCATCATCCTCAGAACGGGAGTTGTGGTTAACCTCTGGTATGTCACATGTAAAAAAATACTCTTCACTGTATTTCTGTTTCTCACTTCTATATTCTTACTTCTCTGTACGTGTAAAATGTGTGGCTTATTGGCAGTGTGTATGACCACCTTGAATTAATCTCCTAAATCCAGGCTTAAAACTGGATAGTCATACCAATCAGTCAAGCTTTCTGTGTGTGAATCTTTCTTCCTTTGTGACCATATTTTCCTGCTTTTGAACCTTTCAAAAGAGTCTAAGTATTAGGATGGAAAATATAGAAGGAATCTATGTTTAAAATTAGCTTTCAGTGCAATCCATGTGTTTCTTTAAGGAGGATACATATAAGCATGTGCATATGTGTACATGTACAACTTCTACATACATCTACCACATTTATTAAATCTGTCTAGTGGGTGATATAAAGACTACTGGCTTAGCAATATGCTAATGCTTGCTCAAGCTTTTCAATGCAGTGCTGAAACCATCCTTGACACAGCACCGAAGCAGAAGCTGCATCATCCTCAACTGCTGGATAAATGGAGTAAGAGAGATGAAATTTATCAGGGCTGCCAAGAAGTGCTCATCAAGACACAATTTTTGACTAACTTAAGTGTGCACTATTCTCACAAGTACAAAAAAAAAAGGAGGAGGAGGAAGAAATTAGAACAAGCATTTATCAAGACAACCTGTCCATCTGATTTGACACATTTTCACATTTTTTGCAAACATCACTTCTTTTATTCAGTTAAAATTGATTTGGGGTAAATTGAAGGAGGAAACCTTTGCTTCTAATGCACTATCATACTTCAAAGAAGTAAAAGCTTTACAGTAGATGAATGTATTTACTGAAAGACACCACATTTCCAAAGGCACAACGTGTGCTAGGCATCTAGTAGAACTCAAGCTGACACTTAAGCCTTCGAAAATTTCTTCCAAGAACCTCTGATGTGAGCTATAATCATACTGTTTGTCTTATAAGTAGCCAACCTGGAAAATAGAAAACTGGATAAAACACTCCAACACATGAAAGATTGAGAAGTTCTCAAGAGACTCCAAAGACATTTCAGAAAAAGAGGAACATGAGTTTTGTTATTAATTTGCTCAGGAAAGACAAAGTATCATTCAGTATGGGAAAGGCTGATACAACTGAGCACCATAGAACTGCCAAAGAAAACATGGAAGAAAGAAATATAACCTATTCCAGCAGAAACAATGCAGGCTGGGGAGTGGAGTGACCTGGGTTCTCTGATGCTGACTTTGAAGCAAACCACTCTACCTTCCTTCTGCTTGATTGCCCTTTGGATAAAATACATAAATAATGATGTTCAAAGTGTTTCAAGAACCACCAGTATGCCTAAATGCTGGCTGACATTCAAAATGTTGTTACTGAAGATGCAGGACTGCTGTACTGTCACAGAACATATTCAAGGGAAATTTAAAAAGTCAAAATGACAGAAATAAAACATGTTGTATTCAGACTGGAATACCTGCAGGAGACTGCTTCATGTGAAAATGAAAGCACAGTCAACCTGGGGAAGGAAGGAAAAAAAAAAGGAAGGACTGCCTTTATCAGAGCATCAAGGATGGAAAGGGTTCTGGCTGCTCGTCATGATCAGGGAGTCAGAAGAAGATGAGTAAATGACAACTCTTTAACACTGTGTGATTGCTGCTGGCAGGAAGGAGAGGGATTGGGAAGGAAATCAAAGTGCCTGATTCACTGTTTGTCTTTACACACTGACCAAACACAGCAGACTCAAATACACCTAGCAAAGGGCAGGAAGGCCAAGACAAACAGAAAAAAAGACTGTGGGATAGGAAGTAACCTGAGGAGAAGAAGTGACCTAAAAAGAGATGCTGGTCACTCTGAATATACTCTCCAGTCTGGCAACTTTTGGGACATTTCCCTGTCTTTCCTATACAAATATGAGACAGTTCTCATTGGACAATGATGTTATCTTTTACACTGGATTAAAATCCAAACCTAGTGCAATCCTTAAGCATAAATGCATTATGCCCCATACATATACTTGCCATTATCGTGATGCTCAGTGAATTCTCTCCATGGGTTCACCGAGATGATGTGGTGAACTAGGGAGGTTAAGGAATGTTACAATTAACATCTCACTGAAAAACAAAGTACTGATATGAAAACAGTATCTGCTGCAGCTGCAGCTTCACATGGGTGGAATGTGCCATCTAAGACTTCAGTAATAATTCCAACGTTTTACATTTCGTGCTTTATAGAAAAAGGTATTTTAGATTGAAACAAGGAATCGCTGGGTATCTAGAAACCTGTAAGACACAATTTCTCTTCTAGTCATTGCTTCTAATCAGACAGATGGATAAATTGCTATGGAAAAAACTACAAAAAAAAACCTCATCTAAAACAATGACTGCATCATTTTTATTTATTTCTTGCATTCTCTGTTCACATAGCAAAAAATTTAATTCCAGTTAGATCATTCTCTCGTGATACTTTTTTCTTTCATTTAATATATTTTTAAATGCTTAGAAGCATTATGACAGAAAAGCATGTATTTTTTTGCCCTGGTTTATACCCATCATCCTTACCATTACAACAAGACAAAAGCATTAAAGTAAAATTAATCATGTCAAAAGATTTTAGCAAAAAACAAGCGAGACCATGCATAAAGCATCGCTTTGTCTAGTGTGAAGTCACGGTCTGATTAAAAACATATAATGAAAGTGAAAGTAATACATCATTGCCTTAGCAGTAGGGTTTTTGGGAAAGCTATGCAATTCTGAACATAAAAAATCTTTATAGGCTCTGGATTTTGCAATTATTATAGAATAATTCTAACAAACAAAACATTGTTTCACTTCCTTAAAGATTAATTAATCTTAAACGTTGCAATTCAAACAAACAACCAAAGGAGTTCTAGAATTAAACACGGACTCCTGGCAGGACCATAACTGGTAATTAAAACCCAAACAGCACTGGCTGGTTCTGAGCAGTGAGGCATGAGGTGGTGACACAGAGGCCCTCCCCCCACTGCCCCACATCCAGTAAGCAGTTATGAAGACTGCAAAATACCATGGAATAACGAAACCCCATTAACAGAGCAGAACTTTTGCTGTTACTGAGGACTGTCACACACCCATCAGCTGTTCCATTTCTGTCACTGGGCAGTGGTAGCCTGTTGCTGCCACGTGACCTATGTAGTACCCAGTTAAAAAGTGAACTGGTGTTTGTGCACACGTAGGCAAGCCTGAAGAGAAACCATGCAGTGAGGATATTTGCTGCACTTTGCCATAAAGTCTATAAAAGCCTCTACTTTGCTCAGGCACAACTGTGCAGTAAGTGTTTCAATTTAAGCACCAACATGCACATTATGATGTGCATAATATTATTTATAATCTCAGATTAGGATTGTGCCCATATCAAGCAAAATTCGGTGGTAAAAAATGTTTGTAGAATGCCACTTACTTTCTCCTTTTTTTCCCTCTTTATTCTGCCTCTATGTTGTGAACATAGAAACAATAACTCTCTGAGAAATATCAGATAGGAAAAATACACAGTAATACTGGACTGTGAAAAATCTACCGATCCCCTGAGCCATAGCATTCTTGCCTATAGATGATGACATTAAAAAATTGGAAATGGGTGCATGCTTCCCCTCCTCTACTGGGTCTATGAACAAGGCAAGTTGTTTTCCTGATACCTTTAGAATTACTCCCATTAGTACTGATGCATTTGGTGCTTTGGCTATCCAGGCAGAGAGAGGTGGGCAGGATCCCCTGCCAATAGATCTAGTCTTGTCTAGGGAACAAAATGAGATTGCTCCTCTGCTGAGCTGTCATACTCGATAGCTTGTGCTGTTCCACCTGCACCCATCCTCACAGCTCCAGCTGCAGTGCCACGGCTTGCATGGAGTCAGTAGTTCCTGATGGTTGATCTTCTCCTGTTCCTTATGCATCACACAAGGCAGGACACACAGCCCTAAGCAACTGAGTGGCTGCAAAGAGCCACCCTCTGTGCTGCGAAGGAAAAAGGAAACAGGCAAACAGCTCCCTCCCAAATGGGTCTTCAGGCCCTGATGAGTAACTTCTGGGGCTCCTCTCAGTGGAGAGTGACAAGAGGAGATTCAGGCTCCTCTCATCCACCTCCGATTCAATGGCCCTGCCACTGCACCCAGGATAAAGTGTTTCCAAGTATCTTTCCCACCCTCCCTATCCCCAAATGCCACTGACAAAGAGAGCCGAAAACAAGGAATGTAAACGGGTTTGGAGGAAGGGAGGGGGAATTTCTGTGCACATTTACACTGGATCAGTAAGCCTCTAAGTGCAAAATGTGGCATTTTGTTGGTGTGTGGGGGAGCCTATTGGTGAGCAGAAGGTTAAAGAAAAAACTTTTTAATAGGAGGAAATCAAATACACCTAAGGCGATAATAAAACAGAACATCTTAAAACATCAGACTACAAGAAGAGAAATTCTTCCCATCACAGAACCTCATGAGCAAGACATAGCTTTTACTCTGTCCCTGTTCACTAAGGAGCAAACACCTTATTTGCACTGACAAGTTGAGAGTGAACTGCAACCTAAGGACTGACAGCACTATCTAAATAAGTGAAAAAAAAAACAAAACGACCAAACAAAAACACCCCCAAAAAAATCTACTGCCTTTGCTGCTGACTATATATGTCTGATAAGACAACTGTGGATTGAGAGAGAGGTAAAATGGTAAAGAAAGAAAACTTCTTCCTAAATTGCAAAAAGTACATGATAAATAAAGATAGAACTATGCCCTTAAATTCACACACCCCCTAAATGTCATAGTATGTTGATACCACACCACAGCTGCACTGAACTACCACTATGTTTTAAGCTTGTACAGTTTGTTGTCTTCCCTAAGACTTCTCAGTCACAGTTCTTCAAGTCCCTGCACTCCTATCCTGAAGAGTTCTTCAGTGTTTCATGGAAAGGACAGAAGTTCTACTTGGACTTGTGTCCCATTCCCTCTTAAGTTAGGAAAAAAAGGGAATACTTGAAACTCTCTATTTTTAAAAACAGTTATTGCTACCATTTTGTGAGTAGTAAAATATTTTCTAAGAAATAATGCTTGTTAACATTTTGTCTTTTTCAGCATGAAAAGACAGGCATGCTCCTCTGTGTTCTTCAAACTTTAGCCCAGGCCAAGAGGGCATCCTTTTCTGGCAGGATTTGCAAGAACAGGATTAACCATGTCAAGAGAGGGCTGTGTATTTGAGAGCTGTTGTCTCAGCCAGCACTGAGACAGATCCTGGGACCTTCAGGACTTCTAGTGCTGAGCAGTGAGCGCTTGAACCTGAGCTAGCCAGCACTCTAACAGATGCCTTATCTTTTAACCACAGCATAGAATGTTACATGCACTAACCGTAACAGAAAGAGAACTTTTCTTCCCTATTTCTTAGAGGTAACACAGAAAAGGCTAAATTCTCTACATAAAACTGTTCTGAAACATCTCTCAACACCACCATAGACAGTGGTGTTACTCCAACACTAGAGATGGACATTTAACCAGAGCATTTAGGTATCCTGCCTCTGGGTAGTTTCCCACAGTCTTGGAGACAGCAACACAATGTAAATAACCAAGAGCTGAGTAAATTCCATTCTTACAAAATCTAACTATCTACAGCTAGTTAAGATTCAGAAAAAAGCTTTTTACTTTAATTCAGTTGAGAGTTCAGATCTTGGAGCAAGAGATCCATTCTTCCTGCCTCTCCTGTTGAGCCACTGGATTAGACACAGCAAATGAAAAAAACACCTGGACAGTTCTGCCTTAGGCCATATCATTGATTTTTCACTGACTTACCATCTTCAGAATTTTCTTAGAAGTAGTGTACAGAGACGGGTATCGTAACTCATTATTCTGAAAAACGTGAAGCATAATATGTTCCCTAGCACAGATGCTGTAGACTTTTATAATGTACCATTCACATAACCTTTTGTAACTGTCATTCTTACACAACACCCTCAACTATCAGTCCAGGTCATCTATACCTAAACAGTCTTTATGTGGCACCACTTTGTGAAAGGCTCCTAAATCTTCCATGGGAAAAAAATCAATCTGCAAAGGCATTATTTCAGGTCCTGCATCATAGCAATTTTTAAATTTTTTTCATCCTAACCTGTGAATGTAATATTAATGTGGATGTACACCATTACAGGGCTTTGGATAAGGGAGAATGGAATTCTGTATAATGTATTTTACTAGGGGAAAAAAAAAAAGCAGGTCTAATAGGAAATCCAGGTTTTACCAGTTGTCCAGTTTTAGAAGTATGGCTTTGATTTATGGATCAAAATTGCTCATTTATTATTTTATCTATACTGCTTTGGGCAATTTTGACAGTTAAAATTTAGTTTTATTGACCAATGCAGCCAGTTTAGCCACAAGGGGACTAATGCACACACAGCCTGCTGCACTCAAGAAGCTATGATTTGATTCCATGACCAAGTCAGACTGGGAATCGCAACCAACATAACAATAAGTTTCAAATCTCAATGCTCGAGGCAAAATACTTACTCTAAAACACAATCCACTATTAAAAGAAGGTGGGAAAGAATTTTGTGATAGCAGCCTCCATGCACTGTTTATTGTAGCTGATATATTCCACCAGTGCTTCTGTCAGCAATGGATGCAGGGTAGTACAGAGGAAACCTTTCTTTAATGATTGTGGACAACAGATAAAGCTGGAAGAAGGAAATGAAAATGCAAAAGAGAATCAAAGGTGTGCTCTAGTGCTACGGCTTACCAGGGATCTGACTCTCAGAAAAATGTCTTGAAAAAACTGCCTTTTTTTTTCCTAAACCAGATTTTATTCATATATACATAAATATGCATGGGTTCATGTTGCAGCTTGAAAGACTTACAAGTTTACTTAAAAAAAAACTTACTGGAATGATTTTAAGCCAATGTTAATTTAGGCCTATCCTATTATAAAATTAGCATCTTCTGCAATCTCAATTTATTGCTCCATTGTGAAGCCCCTTGTGATACATAAACAAATCTCTGAAGAGAAACAAATCAATAAAGTGTCTAATTTGATTAACCATGTTTTTAAATTCATCAAGACAACTGTACAAAAATAAACTACTTACTTGTCAGTATTTTCCACGTCTTCTTTTCATCATCATAATACTGAACCAAATTGCTGGGTAGCCGGTCAGGTCCAGGAGGCAATCCTCCAACCAATAACAGCATTTTCTTATTGGAACGAATTCTTCACCCAAAACAAGAGGAAAGATGAACAACCACATTACTGAGGAGTATTTTTAGTGGCAACAAAATCATAACCATCAAAAGAATGTTCACTGCTTGCAGTTTTCTATTTCATTTTTTTGTGTTTCTTTTCCCAATCATGTCTCAACAATTTCTTGAACCAAGCAGAAAAATGATCAGAAAAGCTGCGTATCTCTCTACTCATGGAATAATAAGCTTCCTTTATGCAATTTGTTAGAGGTTCATTCTAGAACGACCTTTTTCTTATATTATCCCTTTAAATCATCACTCTTTACAGCTGAATACACATGAAATGCTCTGGAGTTGTACTAAGGTTAAGCATTAAAGTTGCATGTCAAAAATCGTATTAGTCAAAATCATTATTATAAGCCATTCTACACTCAAAGAACCTTGAAAAAATTAAGGTTATGCAGAGAGTTTGTGAGCCAACTCTTTAATCACACACTGAACTTCAGATATATAGTTTAGTACAATTAGCAGCACTGGGCTAATGGTTATGGGTTAAATGCTACTTACAAGCACTTTTGTTTGTTTAATTTAGTCCAGACTCTCGCTTTCATTCTCCCCCCCGGCTCCCCCCCTTCTCTTTGCTCTCCCCCTGTGCACCACTGGCTATAGCAACACCAATTGGTAAAAATGAGACTGTGATGTTGTTGTGAGCCTCCCCAGAGTGGAGCCCTGCCAATGCTTGCCACTGATCCAGCGGCATGAACCTGCTCAACTGTGCAAAGTCACTCTAATTCCCTCCCTCTGTTTTTCTACCTTCTCCCCCAGGGGGCAACCACTGAAAGGAGTGACTACCCACCCATCAAGAGCTGGCAATTCGCTGCTATTAACCGTGACCGTGATTCCCAATCTGCCTGGCAGTTCTTAAGAACAGGACTGCAATGTCTCATCTGCAGTAAAAGTGGTTATCTGCACCCTGGCCTCCAATGCTCCACCTGATGAACATACGATTTCTCTGCAGCATTAAGGGATTTAGCACAATTGTAAGTGAAAACTGGAGGGGAGGCCCAGACCCCCAGATGAGCCCTGATGCTTTAATAGTCACTTCGCATATAATTGAACTTTCACCAGTTATACTTAGCTTGGATGAGGTAACACTGAAATAAAGGTCTAGGCTCAGAATGTTCCTGTTAAGTAGGAAGGTGACGTAGCCTGGAAAACATCCATCCGTATGAATGACTGTGCAGAGGGACCATGCATTTGATGGAAAGCACCCTGGTCAAACACCATTTTTCCAGGCACGACAACGCTCGTGTAACACTCTGTGTGTCAGTCTGCAGCAAACAGCCCTGGCCAAGAAAGGCACAGAACACCAGGAACCAAAGCCTACCACCAGAGCTGCATATGGTGGGGTCAAAGCACCACTCAGGAGCTCCAGCCTCAGCAGTACACTCCAGCAGTGGGAGCTTTAGGACTGAGGCACACCCATGGCTTCACTCCAGCTGCTACCCAAAATGTGTGTTGGTGACCCACCAATTTACATTTGTACCAGGACTGCATCCTCTCTAGAGAAGAATGGAAAAAATGAACTAAGTTGTGCTGTAGACATGCACCAACCACAAGGAACATCCTTCTGGAAGGGAATACACAGCTGAAGGCTTGATCCACACAATGCTCCAGAATAAAATTTGTCAAATGGCTGTCCAAAAGACAACTACAGACTACAGATACATCTATGACAAGGATGGCCAGGGAACTACCTGGCATATGGCCTTCTCTGTTTTAAAAACAGATTTAGTGCTCAGGGAAGGTCATGAATTGAGAGTGGACAAAACAAAACCCTCAGTGCAGGAGCAGGAGTTAAACCATGGGGGCAGTGACACTTTCCCATGCTGTCCTATCCTTTGATTCTCTCCCAACTTGGGGAGAGCCCCTGCAGTCCCTCAGTCTTTCTGACAAGCCAGCATTTGACGCCTGCTCTGCACCTGCAATGTGCTGTCAAATGATGACTGTTACCTGCCCAGCAGACTGTGGCTGTGTAGGATATCAGGAACTGTCTCATGATCACTGTCGGCACAGATTCCGTAGTGAGAAGAAGCTCTGGGGAAAGCTTACTAAAGCACTGCCAGCATCTTTTAACGTTCAGTCTCCCCAGTAAAGTTTTTAATGAGAGAACGTTTGATAAAAACTATGCAACATGGGAGTATGATAAACTGTTTTTGGCATGAGTTAGGGATGACTGCACACGTAACAAGTGGCAGAGCACACCAGAGCCATAAGTCAGTTATGCATGGCCATCCCTAACGATAGAGAATAAATTGTTTATTCCAACCCTCCTGTGTTGTATGTTATATCACAATCAACTCCCTGTGTATTGTAAAATTCAGAATGCCCTTGCAAGGTTTACTTGATAAAGGAGTTTATTTTGATTTTCATCTTTCATCTGTAAAACTCCCTTCTAACTCCAAAGCACTGTGAAAATCCAATGAATGGCCAAGGCTCAATAGTTAAGGTGAAGAATGAAATGTCAGATATAACTCTGAGTTTCCAGACTTTGGCAGTTGCAACTATCCTTAACATTACTTTTTCAGCTAAACAGTCTGAGAAGCTACTGTTTCTTGAGAAGGAGCAGTGCTGCTATATTGGTATGCTTAAAAAATACTTATTTTTTTAATATGTTTAAAATGGGAAGTACCAAGAACAGAGACTTTTAGTAAAAGTTTAGTGAGAACTTAATAGTCAGCAAAGTCTCTGCCAAAAGCACAGGGAAATCTCACATGGCAAAGAAGAGATGGGTACTTATACTCAAAATATCTAATTCATCTACATTGAGAGCTCTTCCAATGAACCAAGCAAAGCTAATACAGTGGCTAAAGATATGTAGGTTTTAAACTAGTAAGTTTCCTTGGAGCTAGTTCTGGTTTTTAAGTTTTGATGTGAAATGCTGCAATTTAGGTTTTGAAAAAATATTTTCTTTATTATTTCATACTTATGTTTCATACTGCACTAAGCAGTACTGTTAGAATCTTACAATACATTCTATAATATGAAAAACATGTAAATGACCACTGCTTATACGCAGAAGACTTTCCCAGATATTAATAAAAATGTAATTCAGTGAAACACTATGATGAAGACAGGATTTAAAAATATATGTAATACATTGAGAAAGATAAAGCTTCCTCCTTTCTTGTATTTATTGCATGTTTGCTATTTGGATAACTCAAGATTACAATGTGAAATGTTCTGCATTATATCTGACACTCTTTTTTTTTCCACAATCCTTATTTCACAGTCTTATAAAATATTCAGTTACATGCTGTGGTTCACAGTGTCCCCAGCAAGGATTTTATGATCATCTTGTGTTCCATTAACAGTAGTGGGTCTTGGTCAGGGAAGGCTAAACCCTGGACAGGCAGGCTGATGTCATGGCAAAAAAGTTGAGATAAATTTATCCACATGTTATGTTGAAAGCATTACTTAGACTTAGACTCCAAAACTCTAGTTCTCACTGACGAACATGCACGTGTTGTTATTATTCTGCACACACACTGCAGTTGCTGTTCTGCTAAGATTTTAAAACACTTAATTCACCTTAATTAAGTTCCTGGGTACCTCATGTGGTGTGAAATTTATTTTGTCTACTTACAAGACTGGAAACCAAAGTATATTTCAAAGTCGACATTTTCAAACTTGTGTAGTTTCCCTCATGCACACAATCCCAGGAATTTGAGTACTCACAGAAGTGGCTTCATTTTCAGATATACCCATCAACATAACTAAATCCTACTCACTTCAAAGGTAGGAGCAGATGCCCATCAGCTCAAAAACTCAAATCGCTAGTCCATGGTCTAAACTAACCATGAATATTCATGGCAAGAGGCTGAGCCCAAGAGAGTTTATAAACTCACAAGAAATCAGCAGAAAAGGCTGTAAAAGACCTCAATACTCCTGACAACCACTCCTACTCTTTTGCAACCTCAATAGCCTCATGTTAATAGAAAATGCCTGAATGGGAAATACTCTTCTTGTACATTGTTTTTCTTTATTAACATATCTATCAATCTTCTACTGGTGGATTTTCCTTATCTGGGCAATTAGTAAAAGTTCATTCTACAAAAGCTGGCAAGAAAACAAGCCTCGATAACAGGTTTGCTCCAGACTCTTCCAGTTCTTACACAATGCACTAAGGCTCTGCTCTCTGCATTAGGGAATGCAAAGAAAAGGAGAGAACATAAGCATGAAGTGGCAATCCTGTGTTCTTAATGCATCCAGTGTAGTGTTACACATCAGAAAGAAAAATGCAGAGACATACAAGTGATCACGGTCATCAGTGAAAAAAAAAAGAGTATTCAACTATACCTTATTCTTAACTTAGGACTATAACAAACCCAGAAGCCTGGATCATTAATTATCTTTTCATATAGGCTATCACCATGGCTTTGAGTATGGAAAGAGCCGGGTAGCTCTTCAGAGCAGGGACTTGACAGACATGATGGCATCCTTGCTCCCGCTTCTGTGCTGACCTCAAACACAGCAGAGCCAAACTGAACTTCAGGTATTTGCCCACGGAACTCAGGCACAAACAGAACCACCCATGAGACCAGCACAGACCCAGCAAGGGCAGGTGAATGCGTGGTGAGTTTTACTTACATCCTCATATCTCATTACACCAAACGATTTGAGAAACTGGAGTCTGACAGTGATACTGTCAAAGCCAGTGGCAAGAATCTCAGAAAAGGGGGCTGTTTTAACCTGCAGCAGAAACAAATTATTTCAGAGAGGTTTAGATACCAACCTCCAGGTAATAGACAAAGAGATACATACTATCCCAATCAGCATTTCAGTTGCAGAGCTTTTGTTTGTTAGCACCAAAACCTTAATTTCATCTTCAGAAACCAGGATGGCGCCGTGTTCAACAAAAATGTAGTGGACAATCTAGTTGCAGCCTGCAAATCTGAACAAATGTTGCAAGCATCCATTTGCCCATGACTGAAAAAAATGTTCTGCCATCGAGAACATGGGATGTGATCTTCAACAATTACCTCCCCAGCTCCTGGATGGGCATTTCAGTGCAACAAAAGTGTCATATGAAAACTGCTTATTTCAATGGATTTTGGCTTCCATAGTTGACTGCAAAGATAGCCACGATTAGTAACACATGTTTAATAGAGAGGAAATCTAATTATCCGGGAGTTTAACTATGAACTCAATGAAAGCCATAAGGTACAATGTAAAATTTATTTTGGACAAAGGAATTTTATGAGGTTTTGTTATCACATAAAATGAATTAACAAACATCATAACCTATAGGTGAATAGCCATCCAGAAGCTCTTCCTAACCCTACAGCACTGCTAGGGGAAGGACCTGAGTTCTCACAGTCAATGGACCAAGTCCTGCAGAATGTCCTTCTCCTTAGGGATAAGATACTGACATAAAGAATATCTTGATTTTGTCAAAACCTAAAGCACTATAAAGCCTCTTGCATATTATGACCAATAAATTATTTTGTTCTTCGGTTCAAAGAATGTTCAGAAATTTGGTGAATGTATGACAGTTGCATTATGAATGGATTTTTTTGCCTCTTCTAATTTGCACCTATTGCCCCAGGCACACATGAAAGAATGTGAAAGAACTTTCTAGAAATACTAAAAACCTGGAAACCAGTCTTAATCATGAAGATTTTGGTTTTCATCTTTTAACTCTCAGTGGGGGCATGCTTGGCAGAAGGCCCCAGTTTTCACTGCAGCAGAGCTCACAGTAATGTTCACTGAAGATGACGCTCGTTTAATACATGTTGCTGACCACTGACAGAATGAAGTTTAGGAACATAAATACTAAGCTGAAAAGGATTTGCTGCAGACACTGTTGGTTTTGTCCTCTGAATCTACTAGAATTTTTAAAAATTTTATCCAATACTTTAAAAAAGGAAAAAAGCATAGAAAAAAATTAGCTAATGTTTGCTTTAACAATAATCATTCCTTTTCCTTCTAAAAGCAGAAGTTTAAGGGTAAGTGAATGTTTTATCTGACAGGCCACACTTAACTGTTACAAACTTACCTTATAAGTTAAAGGTTCCTTTATTTCTAAAGTTGTCAGGCAATTTTCCATCCCCTGTATTAAAATAACTTAGAATCTGTTTGAAGCTCTGAAAACCCAATTTTTCTTTATGAATCCAATCCCACTACTGTTAGTCTCTAAGTAAATCTTTAAGAGCTAGCTTCCAGCTTTTAGCTGGAAGATTTTTTAAAGTTAAGTGTCCCTTCCTTTTTGGGTAAAAGCCTCTGATGTAATAGGTAGCTTAGGGGTGGGCAACTACTCCTGAAGGAGTGACATCTATCAGCAGTGCTCCTTTTGGTAAGAACACAGAGGAGTGCCCTTCTCATCTTTCCCTCCTTGTATTACCAGATATGAATGCTAAAGATATACTTACTAGCCCTGCACTGAGTATCCGGAGCACTGTAAGGGATGTGAACTCAAAAGAATGTTATTAGCAAAGCAAATTGGTGAATGAGACACAAAACCTCCTGCGGCATGAATCTTACTGGCAAAACTATGCAAACAACTGATATTCCTCACTGATGGAAATTCTAAAAAACTTTAACTAATTCCCTTTATCCTGAATGTTAAAAAAAAAAAAAAAAGAAAAGGAAAAAAGAAAATGTCAAAGCTAAGTGATTTTGCAAATTGCTTTCCCTTCCTCACCTCATTTTGTTTGCCCTTTTTTTGAGTTTGGTTCATCGGCTGGTCCCATTTTTGGGGTTTTTTTTGTTTTGTTTTTATTCTTCTGACAAAGGCTGTAAAATGGAAATGCTTTACAGAATGCTTCAAAGTGTTCAAATCCTTTTTTTTTCCCCCTAGGAAAATTCAACCAATGCTTGTTGTTTGATTTCAGACTGCAGGAAGTCAAGGAAGTTTTTTGTTTGATTCTGTATCTGATGTCCATGTCAACAGAAGGTCTTTGCATCAGAAGCTGTGCTCTCTCCAGCTGAGGCTCCTTTTTCCTTAGCCAAAGGAAAGAAACACACCTTGTTGCCAGCTCACACAAGGTATGACTTCTTACCTTTTCCACTAGTTTGTTTGGTTTTTTTTCCCCCTGAAAGAAGGCATCAATTGGGGAATGCAGGAAGAACCAACTGTGGCACCAACTTCTATTTACTTCCAGCTTCACTGCAAACCGTCTGCTTCCATTGAACTTGGCAGCTGACAATATTTGCTCAGTTTATTGTCTGCTTTCCAAGAATACAGCAAGTGTTGACTACTAAGTACTAGGCATGACGGTCTTTAAAGAAAATTTCAGGGAGGTAGCAAATATGAAAAATGATGCCAGGAAGTGTCTGCTAATAGTTTTCAACTTTCCATATTCTTCAATTTCTTTAGATGGTCCTTTGGTAAACCTGTAATACCAGATAGAATCTGTTTCAACACAACCAACATGAGAGATGTTTACAGAGCAGGGGAGTCCAGCTCAAACCTTTCTTTTAAGATTCCTTTTAACTTCCCTGCTCAATCTTTTCAGGCCATGCTGAGCAAAGGACAATAACAAACCTTGCTCTGATTTAGGAAACAGCTTGGATTTTTAAAATGCAGGAGTTTTTTGAAAAGATGAAACAGTGTTTTTACAGATTATATGGATTTTTTCATAACATGAGCTTAACAGAACCAAAGCTTTTTCCTGGCAAACTATTTTCTGTTGATTTTGTGTTCTACGTTTGCTCTCCTCACTCCCCTTGCCCTCAAGGCTCACTGTGCTTTCTCTTCACGTAAAAATCCAAACAATTACACCATCACAGCTCTGTTCCATTTACTGCTCAGCAGTTACAGACTCAGAACCTCCATATTCTTCTGCTATAAAGAAAAAGCTGTAGTGACTCCAGGCCACAACATGCCCCCTAAGACCCTCTGCTTTCTATCTCCTCTCTCCACATGAAGGGGATGCACATCAGGCAAAGAACGAATAGAAAAGACTCAGACCAGTAGCCAGGACAGATATGTCTGATGCTCACCATGATCTTACAGCATTCCATTTGTAAAAGGTACACCCTAAGTATAAATCATTCCAGGAGGATTTTGTCTGAAATAGGACTTCCTTGTCTAGGAGGCTCTGCACCACTCATGACCTACGTACTTCCCAAGAGGACAGAGGTGGATTGTGTTGCCAAAGGATGGGCAAGAACAGCATAGGAACTCAGGGGAGGCAGCTCTGCTTTTAGGGACTCGCATGACTTGAAAAACTGCTGCATAGACCGTTGCAGGCAGTGGAAAGGTGCATTTCTGCTACACATTTGAGGAAGAAGTTCCCATTTTCATAATAGGTACTTCGCCATCAGTTTGAGTGGCTTTGTAAGATTACTTGTTTTTAAGCTTAGTTTAATTTTCCCTCTAGAACAAGGCGTTTCGAAATCCACCGAAAGATTTCCCCTTGGAAAAAGAGTTTGGAGATGCAGATGCAGATACTTGACGCTGCTTTAAGTGCTAAAAGGGGCAGGGTGACAAAGCCAAGGAGGAGCACAGTTCAGCGAACTGCAGCAGCCTTAGAGATCCAAGCAGAGAGGTCTGGAGCAGTGGGAATTGGTGTGCGTGAGGCTGGGAGCCTGGTGGGAGGGGCACTCAGGAGTCAGGGTAACAGAGGATTTAAGAGAGGGGATAGAGAGGTAAAGTTCAGTAGATTGGATCTGGGGAAGAGCCCTGTCATCTAAGGACATAAATCAGGAGAGACAGCCAGTTCGCAAAGGACACTATCCCAAGTAGTGTCTCTAACTGGAAAACTGGCTGGCAGGGCAAGTACCTGCACGAGGCACCTGGCAACCCTTCTTCACCTGCAGCTGTTGGAAAGATGGTTGTCCAAAAAAAAGGCCATTAAATGCTCTTCATATCTTCATAATCCTTCAAATTATGTTTCTCCTAACAAATACCATAATAGAGCCAAAAAAAATGGCTATCACCTATGCCTCTGCAGCTCTCAAGGATTTTACCAGCCAGGACATACATGTCTTTAAAAAGGCTCCTGAGGACTTTCCTGACCCACAGCAGTCCTTCTAGGACAATGGTGCTGCCTCTGTCCATAATGTGAGCTCCAGGCCTCCCACCCTTTCAGAAACTCCACATCTCTTCACTTACACCAGCACGAGCTTGTCTCCAACGGCAAATGAATGCACACGAGGCAAGTAAGGAACGCAGGTGAGACTAACCAGGATTAAACTGACTACAGGTCTGTGGCTCACTACCCCACAGCCTCTAATGTTTCAGTCTCCCTTCTGCAGCTCAGCTGAGAGATTCCTGGCACACATACAATTTCCTGATATAAACTCGGGCACATAAAAACTGATCCAAAGCCCACTAAAATAAACCAGAGCCTCACATCCACTTCATCCATACCGTAACGCAAAACTTAATAATTCACATACATTGTAAGATATGTTTTTCTTATCAGGATGTTAATTTGGGATCTGTAATATTTCTCACTTGCAATTAATCATGAATAAGAATATTAGTTAAAAATCCAAGTACTGGTGTTATGATCACAAAGGGACAGGTAGGTGGTTGTAACAAGAACACAGAGTGCATTTCAATGAAGAAACACACACACTTTTTTACAACCACCAAACACGTCCTACCGAGATTCTACAAAAATCTCAGTAGAAAAAGAAGTCAAATTGAACTACAGTCTGTGACATTTGGAAACAAATACTGTATGCAAGAAGGAAATTATTTAATTGCCAAGGGATGTAACTGGTTTCTTCAAATTTTTAATCTCCTCTGTAGAAAGTAAAACAGACCAGGCATATATGTCTTCCACATAAATGCCACTGTCTCACGCTGTTCAGCACCTTACATTTTTCCTTCTTCATCAACAGTTATCATCTTCCTACTGAATGAAAACTGTTCATATCATCTTCATCACCTGTCACTGTTTAATTTGCTATCACTTTCACTAATATTGTCTAACACCAAACAGTCTGGATGACACCCTCTCTCCACTGAAATGAAAAAAAAAAAAACCAAGCAGCAAACCAAACCACCTCTACAATTAGCTTTAGCAGGACCAGAATCTGCACTTCTAATCTCCCCAAGGTCTAGTAGTCCAGGGAACAAAAGTATAAAAAAACCAGCTGGGTCTGTACATGCTGGGACTTTGCTGAACCCATAATATACCACAGGCAGGCTTAGCCTCCTTATCTCTTTGTCTCCTTATTTCCCTCTTTTCTCCTGTGCTCTTTAATTCTCTGTTTTCTGCCTATGACTATTCCTATCTCATGTCAGTTGGTTGATCCCCATCCATCTTCCTCCCCCAAAATCTGAAAGAGCTTTTCCAGAAACTGGAATACTCAGCTGTTACTGACAACAGATGCTGTTTCTGCCAAGATTTAGTTTTCCCCCTTTTGTTTCATTCCCTATCTTCTTTTTATCTGCCAGGGTCTTTTTTGTTTTGCTAGTTTCCTTTCCTGTCTGGTATCCTATTCTTACATTTTTCCCCTTTCAAAACTATCCTTCTCTCACCTCTTCCCTCATTTGTACTTTCCTGCTTCGGCTACATATATCCCATTTCTCCCCTGGGGTATCTCAACTCCTTTCTTTTTCTGCATTTCCCCCTCTCTCCCAGTTTTACTTCCCTCACTCCCCTCTGCCTTCAGGTATGCAGCTGCATTTGCTGCTCTGCCGGCAGATCCTGGGAGGGGAGGACCAGTCCAAACGCCCATTGCTGGCGAGAGGAGCTGCAGGTGTCCTGCAGCCCACAAACAACTCCCAGGCCATCAGGGGCTGCCCCTTCCCTCCCAGCCCACCTTCTCCTGCCTGTCTGCAATGAAGGGCATTGCAAATAGTTACAGGCAAGTGAAACCATAAAATCATGGCAGTGGTCTATAAAAAGGCTGCAATGCTTAGGTAAAACATTTAATAAGCCCCACAAATTAAGTATTTTTTTCTATAATGCTCCATTGTCTGTCTACAGCTATGTTGTGCACTAGCACAAAAAAAATTGAAGTTAAAAGCTAGGTGATGTGTTTTTAACCATTTTCATTGTTGAAAGTAAACACAGAAGCAATAATAATTCTCAGTAGCTCACTCATCTTTAAAAGTGGATTTCTTCCCAGAAACATGGTAACGCTCTACCCCTAAACTTTTAAAAATTGAAAATACATACCATGTATTACATAAAATATATCGTATTACACAATAAAGCACAGACACATTTTAATCAACTCAGTACTCTGGTGAAAATCTGAGAGTCAAATAAATAAATGTCTGGAATATGAACTTTCCTCTATCTAAATGCATTTTTTTCCCAGAACTACAGAAAGCATGATACAGCACAGAGCTACGTGTCTCTTTCAGGGACAGACAAACGTAATTTAAGCCTAATGTTCAGGGTCACTCACCCCACTCCAAGTCGAAATCAACTATGATTTTTCCTAGTGACATCAAAACTGACTGTGCCTCCAGAGGCTTTAACTGCAGCTTGTATGCTGAGGCCCTGGTGAGGTGAGGATCACTGAGCCAACAGAATTACTACCTGTGCTTAGAGTTGAGCACCTGATTAAATGTCAAATCAAAGCCGTAGCACCCATCTCCTGTGGTGAAGTTCTAAACCTCAGAGTGCACAGCAAGGCTCACAAGTCAGGAACATAATTCCTCAACTTTTAAAATTCCGATCATTTAGCTGTTGTAGCTTGAAAATTAATTTTACAAAAATACATCAGGACATTCAAGCATTTCCTTCTCTTAGGAAATTTCATGTAAAAAAACCCTCTTCTCTGTGCAGGTAAACAGTGTTTTTCACTGCAGCACAAAAGACAACTCAGGTGCCTACTAGCCCCAGCATCACTTGCACTGCAGGATCTGCACTTGTGGTACAAACTTTATAAATACCTCTGCTCACAGAGCACAGACTGGCTCTTATGAGCCCAAATCTCTTTCCTCCAACCCCGACCACAGGACTAACTTTATAGTTACATTTCAGAGGAGAATCAGCATATTTTGAGCTTCCCATTACATTCATTTCCACTAAGAAATATAAGTAGCCCTGATGCCAATGTACTCCAAAGTGTGCATATGGATATGTATGTAACACAGATGCTTTTTTAAAAATAGCTTGTTACCAAAAAAAAAAAAAAATTTCTTTTTAAAAATGCAGAAAAGTTACTGGCAAGTTCTGAGTGCAATTCTCACTTCTTCAACATGCTGGAAGCAGGTGGCTGGGCACTGGGCTACTTGCATTTCTCACCAACCCTTACTGTACTGTGCAGGAGCTATTACACTGCACAAGAGGAAGTGTTAATCTCTTTCTAAAGACATGCGATCTTTGTCGAATGACCTTTCATTAAACTCCAAATTACCAAAGTCACCATTACTCAGAGAAAGAAGTAATCAGAGTTTTGAAGTCTTTTTCTGTGTAATAATTTTTATGTATTTGTGCATGTACTTGACTGTTAGTTACTTTTAAGATTTCCTTCTGCAAATTAGTAACTTAAGGAACTCTTTGCAGATTTTCTTTCTTAAAATAAAATTTTACTGAATGAATGTCAACCTGTTAAAATTGCTATTTTAGAAAAACTATGAGTAACAGAAAGGACAAATCTGGAAATCTCTGTAGCCTTGAATGTTTCTTTTTTTTCCTCATTAATGTTTAAGAAGGCATTTGTACGCTTAGGCAGCCTGACAAAATCTTAAAGTGATTAAGATTCAAAGATGGGCCTTCATGACCTTTTATGAATTTTCAGGAATATTGTCCAAGACCAAAAATGAAAATATAACAATTGCATTCGGCACTACTAAGCATTTCAACATCTCCAACACTTTAACATTTGGAGTAAGTTCTAATGCCTGCTTATAAATAAATCTGAATGGTTTTGCTCCCATTTCACTGCCACTAAAGAACCCAAGCAAGAGAAGCTAGTTACTAGGGTGTTATTAGACACACCTTAAAGTTGGGAAGGTGACAGCCGGTTTTCACCCACTGTGGTTAAGGGTCTCTGAAATACCACAGTCTGCACAGACATGCACACCTATTACAAATAAAAAAAGTAGTACTTATGGTATTTGGAGTCTCCCGTTAAGTCCTTAAGTGCAACTTAGACTCTCATCTAGGGCTATTTAAAGTGCAATCCCTTTGTGTACGCTCCCGCTTACAGGGAAAGCCAGCTCCCAGCACCAACAGTATCAGATTCTTGCAGCATCCATGACACTTGTAAGCATTCAGTGGTCAGAACACCACTACATATCCTTCAAATGACATGGACCACTGAAGCTGGAAAGGTATCTTTACTGAACCAAGCCAGCTGGTATCTCAGCAATCCACCAGGACACGAGCATCAGCTTGCCTCCGGCAGCGTGCAGAATCTCGCCTGAGGAGTTGGTGGGGTTTGCATTTTTGAAAGTCATCACTTTTGAGGATTGAAATGCAAAGGGTAGGCACCAACTTAAAACTGTGGCATCTCAAAAATACTTCACACTGCAAAATACTTGTATTTGATTTTTTTGATTTCAGAGTGAGAATCAGTTAGATAACAAGGTGATAAGCATGACAGAACACTAAGATAGTGAGCTAGACAGAAATAATAAAAGAGGGCACACCACCTCCAAACTTAAACTAAGTACCCATTACATAGAGATATAAAGAATCCTCTGCACTAGAGCTAATAGAGTGTAATATCTAAAATATTTATTAATGTACTAGTTTTCTTCTTGCTGCTGTCAATTCATTAGTAATATGCACCTATTAGTTAAAAAGCTTATAATAAGATGAATAATACAAAGTGTGGTTTGATTTCTGTGCTACCACGCCACTGTATTATACCAACACTAGAAGATGGTATTATCTTTCCATTTGTGAATGAAACGCAAACATATCTTAAAAGAAGATAAATAAATTTTTGATATGTTTACTGCTTGTTAAACTACGTGCTGTGCATTCAGTTCCTAACACCAACCTCATATTGTCAATCTTTGACATCATGATTCATTACCTTATTAAATGAAAATAACTGACATGTCACAGCTGTAAGGACTATGAAGTCACAAGTTTCCACTAACAAACAGGAACATCACCCCACCATCAGCAATATCAGGGTGTGCACAGATGATGCAGTTATTTAGGAAAATAAATTAGATTTAGGACTTGGCTATTACAGTTTAAAACGCCCTGAAGACTCAACTCCTTGTTAAGGAGCAACGTGGGAGAAAAAAAAATAAATTTAATTATGTCCAAAAAACCCCCCCACCCAGATCCCCAAAGCGCGGGCGGCCAGGGGGCCGAGGGGAGGGGACGAAAAGTTTGGTGGTGCAGGGGGCGGGCGGCTCGGCCCCGCCGCCGCCCCCCTTCAGCCGCTCCNATGGCGTCCAGCAGCAGCTTCTGGCAGACGGGGTCGGTGCGCATGAAATCCACCGACTGGACCCGCTCCACCAGCTCCGGCGCCGGGATGAGGGCGAAGCGGAGGCGCTTCATCAGGTCCGGGGCGTACTGCATGCGGGTCTCCCGGTCGTGCTCCAGCCAGAGCACGGACATCTGGAAGAGAGCCAGCTCCGACTCGACGGGGGGGGGCAGCGAGTCGAGGAGGGCGCGCATCTCCTCGAAGTTGAGCAGCAGCACGTCCTCAACCAGGTACTTGTTGGCCAGCTTCTTGGTCTCCTCCAGGCCGTGCAGGGCGGCGATCTTGCACACCTGCTTGTAGTTCTGCACCGAGATCTGATCGTTGAGGAACTGCACGCACAGCTTGGTGACCTGCGGGATGTGCAGGATCTTGCTGACCGACAGCACCTCCTCCACCGTGTCCAGCGAGAGGGTCACGTTGGCCGTGTACAGGTACTCCAGCACCAGCCGCAGCCCGATGGACGAGCAGCCCTGCAGCACCAGGTTGTTGATGGCCCGCGGGCTGGCCAGCAGCTTGTCCTCCGGGGAGGAGGATGGGGTGCCGGGCTCCTCCTGCGTCTGCGGCGGCGGTGGCTCCTTCGGCGGACCTCCCAGCCCGTCCTGGGCGCCGGGCCCCAGCCCCAGGGCGTGGGGGTGCCCGCCGCTCCCGCCGCCGCTGGAGAACAGGGATCGGAAGTACTGGGAGCAGGAGGCCAGCACGGCCTTGTGGCAATGGAACTGCTGGCCCTGGGCCGTCAGGGTCACGTCGCAGAAGAGCTGCTTCCTCCACAGCAGGTTGAGGCCGTGCAGCAGGTTGTCGCTGTGGCTGGGGTCGAAGGTGGAGGTCCTGTCCCCGGATCTGGACATGGCGAGCGGCCTCCGGCACACCTGCCTTTTAAACCCTCCTCCAACCTGGGCAGAGGGGTGGGGAGGAG